>LZPO01027668.1:49549-59767 GCA_001675575.1 Neotoma lepida
TTGGTGGTATACAAAATGATCAATATATATCTTATAGTTGATAGCATCTTAGAGTCAACAAAATGTAAGGTTTAAAAAAAANCGAACACCAGTATTATTCTTCAACAAGACCATTAGTAGATTTTGCATGGGTTTGTTCCAGAACATCTTTAGTCCACCCAGATGCTCTCTTTTCTGGATATCTGTCTCCCTTGCTCCCTTGTTTCAGTTGAAATTTTTACCAAGGGCCCAAAGATGCTGTATCAACTTTGGGCCACTAGAGGGGGAGAGAACACTGGGGGACAGATTCCCAGTCACCTTGTGCTCTGAAGACTTCTGCTTTATCCTAAATATTTCCAGTATGCNCCTCCACAACAGCGTGTCCACCCCTCACTTGAACCCCACCTGCAGGGTCAGATCAGGGAGAGGGAGCCCGTTCCACATGGGCAATACTGTTGACACAGGCTGAATTCTATGTCTGTAGAGCCACATAAAACTCAGCTCTAGCTTAATGAGCTCATCTTGGGAGCGCAAAAAGGTACTAGTCATGGCCAGGGCTCTGCCTGCTGTAAATGCAGAGCTGAGGGGTGGCCACCCTCTTCTTATGCCATTCGGAGACTCCCGAGATGCACAAGGATTTGTGGAGTTTCCTGAGGGAATGTATTCGCTTTGCTGTCACGTGGAGCCTTACTTAAAATCCTGTCCTCTGTCTTCTTTCCCTTTCTCTTCCATCCCTCCTGCANTTCTTCCTACTTTCCTCTTTACACTTAGTGTTNATTGTTGAATACTTANTATATGTCAAGAAGTGTGCCNGGAGCAGAGACACTGAAGTGAGGAGGGTCAATCACTCTCTTTATGAATCTTGAGTTCTGGGAGATTTATANCAATCAGCTACAAGGAAAAGCACTGGTCCCCAGCAGTATTTGTTTCTAGATAAAACTTTACAAATCCTTGTGGGTCTCAGAGGTCTCCAACTGGCTTAAGAGAGTGGCCACCCACTAGGTGTGTACTTTCAGGAGGCAGAGCCTCCTTGTCATGACCTGGAACTGTTTCCACTCCAAGGTGGACCTGGGAAGGCTTCTCTGACCAGGTAACTGAAACATACCCCACCAAGTAAAAAGTGAAGGACAGACCTTCCAAACCACAGGCCTGCCCTGACAGTGCCACCGCAATAGAAGGAGCTCAACACCATCCACTAACCAACAGAAAGCCTGTGTGAAGCCCAGAGCCATGGGCCAGAGAAGCTTGGGATAAGCTAAGTCATGTGGAAATTCGTAACATAGAGCCTTGCTTGTGTATTAAAGATGTGAGCTTTGCTCTGAAGTTATCTGAAGTTGTTTGGAGGGAGGGGGGTCATAAGTTTGTTTGGGTGGATTTTGTTATTTAAGAGTCTCTGGCTGATCTGGTCCTGGTAATATAACCCAAGCTCAAAGTTGCAGGACTCCTCCTGCCTCGGCCTCCCATGTGCTAGGATTGCAAGAGTGCATCACCATGGCCAGCTTCACTGAGGGTTTTCAGTATAGAACCATTTTTGGTGGGTTGGCACTTTCTTATGAAACCACTTCATAGAACATGGCTTGGAGAATCAAGAGAATAGCAGACACGTCCAGGTGGTAATGACTAGAGAAGAGAAAATGGGAGTAAGCTGATAGTGACTGTCATCATAAGGCTTTTTTTTTGGTTTGTTTTGTTTTGTTTTGTTTTTCGAGACAGGGTTTCTCTGTGTAGCTTTGGCGCCTTTCCTGGAACTCACTCGGTAGCCCAGGCTGGCCTTGAACTCACAGAGATCCGCCTGCCTCTGCCTCCCGAGTGCTGGGATTAAAAGTATGCGCCACCACCGCCCGGCTATAAGGCTATTTTTTAGAGGACACAATTCCTAGGTTTGGAGAGTGATAGAGGAGGGATGTCTGACTCCAGGCTTTTCTGGGAGACGGCTTAAAATGAGAACTCTGTCAATGGAGGCACCTTTGAAGGAGAGGAGGGTTTGGAAAAGCTGGGGTTTTGCTACACAAGCATGAGAGAAGGAGTGAGGAACAAGGGAATGAAAGAGGTAAATGATAAGCCATGANTCCTAACTTGACCACAAAGGAAAGGCATGACAGCTGGCTGGTAGAGCCAGTGGGTCAGAGGTCTCTAGGAAGTCAACAGGCTGGGTCCTAAGGGGNCTCTGGGCAAGTGAAGTGAAAGTACAAGAGGTAGGCTCCAAAAGAGAGATATGCCCTTTGAGAGTTCATATAGGAATAATTTCAAATCCATGCTTTGGCNGTGGCAACTGGTGACTGGAAAGATTAAATGGAAAGAATTCCTGAAGNTGAGAAGCCAGAGAAGGAGCAACAGGCGTTGAATTAGTGTCGGGAGGAAGATGCGTGGTTGAGCACCTAATGTCTTTGCTGAGGCAGGGAGCAGGATAGTCAGTAAGAGCAATGAGCAGCTAGAGAGGAGATGGCCAGTGTGAGCCACACGGAAGAGAGCTTCTATGCACACAAGGGGAGAGGTGGTCTGGAAGCAACTGCAGAGGGGGAGAATTCCTCTCAGGAGGAANAGGGAAGAAAATAGCCAAGGAAAGGATGCTGATGCAAGGATAGACAGATCTTGATCCCTTCCAGAANGGACCTGGGCGATCCTTGAGCAGCAGCTGTGATGCTGAGTATAAGGAATGGTAACGCACATGTTAGAGATCTGCAGGCTGTGTCCAAAGGAAGGTTTCCTATAACTCAGATAANNCAACAAAGAGCAATGGAGGAAGGCTAAATAATACTGAGAGGCGGCTGTGTACAGGTTCAAAGCCACTCTCAGAATTCAGCAAAGTAAACAAAGATGTGCATAAGGTGAAGNGCGCCAAAGAAGGGATAGAATAATTGAATGGGAGAGAGAGATGAGATGTGGAATATTCCCAGAGGCAGCAAGGTAAAACAAGAAACTGGGGGCCTCCAGCAAAGGGCNCTCCTGAAGCAAGTCATGGCGCAAGCCCTGGCCCTAGTAGTAAGTAGAAAGGAGGCCCACGTGGAAGGGAAAAGACCCTCCTCCTAGTTGTGCACAGCTTCCAATAGAACGTGCCAGGGCTTTGTGCCTCCATGTCACTCTGAGGAAGGACAAAAAGAAAGAGACAAGGACAGTCACAGGGGACACGGGAGAAAGAAGGGGGATTAGGGACCGACTGAAACAACATGATTTCCCTAGCAACATAGTAAATGAGTTCCTTCTAGACCCCAATCAGTGCTGGATTCTGTGTGCATTGAGATGGCACAATGGACAACATGAACGCTGGAGAAAAAAAAATATGTAAATGATAAAAAGAAAAGAGACTTTGCCTAGATTCAGGTAAATCTTTACAACAACAAAGAATTTTGCTCTGGATGTGGAAGAATGGGGTTATTTTAAAGGTAACACTGTTATGGATGGAGGAGTAGCCTCAGGATCTTCTGGCAGCACTGACTATAGGCNCATGAAGTTCCACCTGGGTCTGGGGATCTAGCTCAGTTGGTAGAATGTTTTACTAGCATGCTTAAAACACTGGATCATGACCCTATCATCTCACAACTCAAAGGAGAGAAACAGGAAGATTAAAAGTCCAAGGCCATGCTTAGCCACGTTCAAGGCCAGTCTAGGTGACATGAGATTCTATCTCAAAATATATCTATATTCCATTTATATCACAGCTTACCCCTCCAGGTCAGATGCCATGCCTCCTCATGTGTCCGTCTGACCTTAGCCAAGTCTCTTGTGCCCACCCTCATTCATCNGTTCTTTCCCCTTCTCTCTGACCAGTCATCTACCAGATGAGTGAACACCCGCTGAAGGAGATGTCTGACAGCAACAGCAGCCCTCTCCTGCCAGAGCCTCCTGCCAGCGGATACAAACTGTACGAGTCAGAACTAAGCAGCCCTACCTGGCCTTCGAGCTCCCAGGATACACACCCAGCCCTTCCCCTCCTGGAAATGCCTGAAGAAAAGGTGAGCCCGCCCCNCCCCCTACCCCGTTAGGATGGGTCTTAAGTGGGCATCAGAGAGCAAGGCAATGAAAGATGATTTGAGTCCTGGTACATTTCCANATGGATTTAAGGATCAGAGTTTCTGTTTCTATGGAAAAAAATGATGACTTGGGTTTTGATAGGAATTATATTAAATCCGTAGGTAAGTTAAAGAACTATTGTCATTGTGATAAGACTAAGTTTTCCAATCCATGGACATGGGATATCTTTCCATTATTTTGAGCTTCCTTTCAGTGATGTTCTGTACACATCTTTTTTTTTAATTTATCTACAAGTATGTTCTACTTTCTTATTCTATCATGAATAAAATTGTTTTCTTAATTTTAATTTTAGATATTTTAAATGCCAGGGTATAAAAATAAATTTGATTTGATCCTCTATTCTGCAGCTTTGCTAAGCTTATTCATACTTCTAATAAGGTCTCTTATACACATCTAGATGTGTATAAGAGACAGTTGCTAAGCTTATTCATACTTCTAATAAGACCTTTGCAGATGCCTTAAGAATTTTCTATACAAAAGGACAGGCAAGTAGAGGTGCAATCTATATTTAACCTTTTTCTTTACAATCTATTCCTTTTATACCCTTTCTTTGCCTGTTTACTTGTGCTAGAATACAGTGATGAGTAGTCATGGCAAGAGCAGACATCCTTGTTTTGTGCTTGATCTTAGAGAGAGAGATTTCTCATCTTTCACTATTATATGTAGTATCACTCATGATACTACATGAGCTAACATACTGTAAAGCACAAATTTAAAGAAAGAAGCCTTGACCAAGAGGTCCACATAGGAAATTGAGGAGCAGATGAGCTGGGATGAGAGAGATAATCCATCATTGTGTCTACTGACCTCCAATGGGCTTTAGCATTTACTTCAATTACAAATAATACNTGCAGTGAGCCATAGCCGTATTAGTAGTAACTGAGATTTCTATCCAAGCTGTCATGCACCAGATTTCCCAGGACTTGGACTTGGATGTAAAGGTTTACAAAGAAGTTTACTGGGATGTGCTTTGGGGACCAACACTTACAGATGAGGAAGGGCAGCAGGACTCAGCAAAAGGGGAAACTGAACTACGCAAATGGTCACAATAAAGGCCACAGTTGATTTTGTGGTGGGCTTGGCATCTGAGATAGCCTTACATAACTGTAAGTTGGAGTGAGGAGGTCCCACATACCCACTCATCACTTATTTTAAACTTTATAGCCATTAGACAGAATGCTTATCTATGTACCACAATTATTTTAAATAATATAATCACTGCATTTCAATATAATTTTCTTTATTACTTACTTATTTTGTTTTATACATTTCCAAATATTTATTATGGAAAGAAGTCTATAGGCATCATTAAACTGCCAAGAGGAACTGCCCTTGTCACAAATCATTAAGAAAACCTATTGTACAGAACCTGAAATAGTACTGGGAAGGGCAGGTTCACATGGAGTACAGCCTTAGATTGTCTCAAGGTGTGAGTCTCATCTTTTGTCTCATGATCCCATATCTCTATCAAAAACCCTGACAGTGCCCTCTGTGCCCAAATGTCCCTACTCTAAAAAAGACATATCATGTTTAGTAATACGTGCTTATAATCCCAGCACTCAGGAGACAGTGTGGGGAGCATTGAGAGCACAAGGCAGCTTGCCTGAGCCTTACAGTGAGTTCAAGGACAGCCTCGGCTACAAATGAGACCCTATCTCAAAGAAAGAACAATACATGAAAGGCATACTATTTGATATTTTCTCCTGTCTTGTCCATGAAGGATCTCCGATCATCTGATGAAGACAGCCACATAGTGAAAATTGAAAAGCCCAATGAAAGGAACAAAAGGAGAGAAAGTGAGGTGCCCCACAGGGCTTCTGCAGGCCGGGGAGGCTTCAGCCTCTTCCAAGCTGTGGGCTATCTCACTGGTGACATGAAGGAATGCAAGAGCTGGCTGAAAGGTAAGCAAGCATCTGAGGAAGAGCAAGGGGCAGGCCAGAGGCAGCCTCTCCTCCAGCTTGGGCAATGAAGCTGCTCCCTCACTCTCTCATGGCAAGGACCAACACAGTAAAGGGAAGCTGAGTTGACCCCAGGTGGGCATGCACCCAACTAGCCTGTCGTTCCCTTTTATAATTAATACATTTCATTAATTTTAGTCTTTTGCCAATCATTCATCCCTGTGTGGAATTGATAGAGGGCAAACAAATTAGTAGCATATAAGCCGTTTCCCAAATAAGCTGCANGGTCATTCCTCCACTTGTTCCACGTCTGCTTATTACGCCTGTTGTGTGCCAAGAAAAGATCAGCATCACCCTCTCCAAGCTCCAGGGTCCTTTCCTTTTAACCCCTTTCTGAACTTGAATGCTTTAGCAAACACTACACTCTTCCCCATCAGTCCCTACTTGCCCCCCACCAGCGTGGTTGTCTTGGAAACCAAACCAGAGGAGGCAGAACGCATGTCCCTTCTCCTACACCTGGCTTCTTCCAGGCCCCAATTCAACTATGATTTTCACAGCTGGGCTCTAACAATTTCTTTTCCAACATCCTTTCTTGAAATGACTTGCTCTGCTGCTCAGCTACTAGCCCTCAACTGAGTCACACAGCACTACACAATGTGAGACTTTGCTTCCCTCCCCACCTCTTCCCTTGGACCAATAAATTTCCCATGGAATGCTCCTGGGGCTCCGTGCCAACCAAGCCAATGGCTGGAACTGCTTTAAATTGGTCTCAGCATGGTCCCTCAGTCTGTATGGCAAAAACTACCACCCACTGTAGACCAATTGCTGGGCCACTCAGAGTCTTGGGCTGAGTGCCAACACCCACTCCCAACCCCTTCACTCTCCCACCCCAAGCCAGGCTGAATAAGGAGAAACACCCTGGCTTGTGTATCCCTGTGCACCTCAGTTTCTATGCCAACCAGTAGTCTGATACACAGGCTGTACCCCACTGATGACTCTGTCTATCTCTTGCAGATAAGCCCCTGGTCCTCCAGTTCCTAGACTGGGTCCTGCGGGGAACAGCTCAGGTGATGCTTGTCAACAACCCCCTTAGTGGGTTCATCATCTTCATAGGGCTCCTGATCCAGAATCCCTGGTGGACAATTGCTGGGGTACTGGGGACAGTGGTTTCGACCTTAGCTGCCCTTGCCTTAAGCCAGGACAGGTAAGTGCTCTCCATGGGCCTATTGTATGGTACATGGCAGACAGGTGATGTGTTTGATTTAGTGGTGAGCCACCCTATCCTAGCAGCCCCCTAAAGTCTCTGTCTTAGTTACTTTTCTATTGCTGTGATAAAACACCATGACCAAAAGCAACTTAGGGAGGAAAGGATTTATTTGTAGTCTACTATCTAGGGAAGTCAGGGCAGGAACCTGGAGGCAGGTGCTGCAGCAGAAGCCGTGGAGGAACACTGCTTACTGGCATGTTTTCATGGCTTGTTCAGCTAGATTTCTTATACCATCCAGGATCACCTGCCCAGGGCTGGCAGTGCCTCCAGTGAGCTGAGCCCTACAGACCTGTCTATAGCTCAATCTTGTAGAGCCATTTTCTCAAGTATAGTTCCTTCTTCTCAGGAAGTTTAACTTGCATAAAGTTGACAAGTAAATAAANAAACCATCTTGGCAGCTGCTCTAATGTCGACTTTGAGCAGGTCACTGCAGANCGCTAAGGAATACACTGCCCTAGCCCAGGACAGCAATAGCATCATGTTGAGCTTGACTATGAAGCCTTCTGGCTATGAAGCCTTCTGGAAATACACCTTCTGGAGGAGTTACAAATGAATACTTAAGCTGATGTCTCTCAGGGAGGTTCACAAACTGATTTTAGGAGACAAGACTAATAAGCAATAACAAGATAGGATATAATGGAGAACTCAAAAAAAACTGACATCTCTGAATATTAGGAAGAATGGAGAGATGCACATTTGTGTGGGGGATGGGAGAGGAAGGGGAGGGTAAAATGGGAGGGGCATCAAGGATTTGGAAAAAGAGAAGCAATAGGAAGGAAGCACAGNGGCAGGCACGNAGGCAGCCTGGCTGGTGGGAAGCCAAGAACAGCTAACAAATAGCATTTTGTAGGCTTTGATTCTCTTCAGACTTTGTTATGTGTTGCTCCAACATTCCTCCAAAACTTTCCCGATGTTCAGAACCACCTGGGGCATTACTTGAAGAAATACAGTTCCATCCCACCTCCTTCCCTCCCACCTGTAAATATTCCCATTCAATGGATCTGANGAAAGAAAGTCTTTTCTTGCAGCTGATTTTTATTGAGAACTCACTGTGTGCTAAGCACATTTTTTATTGCATTTAGCTGTCGTATTTGAACACTTATGGTTTATTTTCTCATCCAAGTTAGGCACACAACTAATAGGAAGCATTAGTCTGTTCAGCTNTCTNAAGACCTGTGCAAGGAATATGCGGACCAAGAAATAGCATATTCTTCACAGAGGAAACCCCTGATGTGCCCATGCTCATCACAACAGCACTGCAATCCTCTGGTGACAGTCACTGTGACCATTTTCCTGCATCTCTTTATCCTCTCTTGCTCTTGCTAGACTATGCCTTCAAATTTTTATCTATCACAAATAATGTGACTATGAGCTTTTTGTGCATGTATTTCGGTGCACATTTGCTGCATTTTGGGAAGAGACTTTTCAGTCTCCCAGGAACTTCTTATGATTTAAGAAATCTGGAAAATAAATACTAGATTATCCCATATCCTATGCTTTTCAATTTGGGGGCCGCAGATCATGAGCCATCAGTAAAAAAAATTTTAATTAAACCACTAAATAAAATAAAACTGATTAAAATAATTAATGCAGAGTAGAAAAAAATACTTTATGAAATTTTTGTTATATTTGTAGTAGGAGAACTAGATCATACTATAAAATATATTTCTTTATGGTGGGTTCCTCAAGAACAATTTTTACCAGCATGCTTGGATATTTGTGACTCTCAACATCATACCCAGACGCAGCCAATGGATGAAACAGTCTGTATTTTATAATTGAGGGACAAAGGAAGGGCAGATGCAAGGTCCCATCTAAGTTACTAATGTGTGGTTGATAGGACACAGGCATGCCCACACCATACAGTTCCCTTGGGCTCAAAGCCATGCTGCTGTTACCATTGCACCTGCACAGTGTGGCCCTAGACTTAGGAGTAAAGCCCAGAACGGCAGTGACCAGAGTGCATTAAGCCATAGTGCACAACATGCTTCCTCTAGACCCAGCTAACAGTTCATAGTCCAAGGCAAATACATCAGTCAGCTTGTCCCCAAGAGACTGTCTCCACACCTCCAAGTGGCTATGAAGGACCATTCCAATCCTAGAAGCAATGAGGCCACTAGAAGTTGTATTCTTGAGTGTGCAGGTCTGGTGAGCTACTTGATAATATACTCCTATCAAGCTTCGGTGTCTGCTTCAGCCAGTGGGCCTCAGTCCTCTTTCCAATGCACTTACCATTGCATGGCCAGCTAGCATGGAACTCCTTCCTTTGCACTTGTGCTGGCTAGTTTTGTGTCAACTTGATTTAAGCTAAAGTCATCAGAGAGAAGGGAACCTCAGTTGAGAAAATGCCTCCATAAGATCAAGTTGTAGCAGGCCTGTAAGGAATTTCCTTAATTAGTGGTTGATTTGGGAGGATTCTGTAAACNGAGACAGAACATTTCTGTACCAATCGCCTGGTCCCAAAGAAGCACACAGAAGCTTATATTAATTATAAATGCTTGGCCAATGGCTCAGGCTTATGACTAGCTAGCTCTTATATTTAAATTAACCCGTATTTCTTATCTATGTTTGTGGCTTGTTACCTCATTTTCTACACATCTTGCTTCCTTGGTGGCTGGTTGGCATCTGCCCAGACTCTGCCCTTTTTCTCCCTCTCAGCCTTATTGTGCCTGGCTACAGGCCAAAACAACTTCATTATCAACCAATGAGAGACACACATATTCACAGTGTAGAGAAGGACATCCCACAGCAGGGTCCAGCCCATGGTGAGTGGGCCATCCCTGGGCTGGTAGTCCTGGGTTCTATAAGAAAGCAGCCTGAGCAAGCCATAGGAAACAAGCCAGTAAGCAGCACCCTTCCATGGCCTCTGCATCAGCTCCTGCTTCCAAGTTCCTTCCCTGTTTGAGTTCCTGTCCTGACTTCCTTTGATGATGAACNGTGATGTGGAAGTGTAAGCTGAATAAACCCTTTCCTCCCCAACTTGCTTTTTGGTCATGGTGTTTCATCACAGCAATAGAAACCCTAATTAAGACACTATTTTAC
>LZPO01027668.1:60745-72783 GCA_001675575.1 Neotoma lepida
TGGTACGTGTATACTCACACTTAGGACACGGAGGTGGAACAATAGAGAGTAAGAGAATGCATAGGTAATGAAAACAGAAGGAGACTATTGAGGGAGTGAGTAGACANAAATGGAAAGAAAAAGGAATAAATGAAAANATTTTCCAAATAATCTGAATAAAACAGAAGTCACTCAATGAACATTGGGCCATTACGTAGCCAGCAGAACCTCTCTGGGTTACCGCCCCTCCTTCTTGCTGATCTTGAAGTGAAACCATTCACTTTATTTTGTGGTTAGGGTCTCCTTTGCTTTTTAGGAGTACCCAGACTATAGGCATCGGTGTTTAAACTGTTGGTACTTATACATCCTAGCTATCACCCCTCTGTCTGATGTGTAGTTGGGAAAGACAGTTTTCCAGTTTGTAGGCTGTCCTTTCACTCTCGTGATGGTTTCCTTTGCTCTGCAAAATAAGTTTTTGTAATTTCATGAAATCTTATTTGTCAATTATTTGGTTTGTTCATGTTCTATTGGGGTCCTTCTCAGAGAATACATGCCTATACATGCCTATACGTNTATTTTAAGGTACTTTACCTATGTTTTCCTCCAATAGTTTCAAAGTTGCAGGTCTTGTTGTTAAGGTATTTGATCTACTTGGAGTTGATTTTTGTTTGGAGTGAGATATGTGGATCTAGTTTCACTCTACATGTGGAAATCCATTCACTTGTCACACACTGTTAAAGAAGCCATGTTTTTTTCCAAATGAATGTTTTAAGCACCTTTGTAACTAAGTCCTTTGTCCCATTAATCTGTGTGCTCATGTTTTTGCCAGTACTGTGCTGATTTGTGCTGCACCGCTGTGGTGTGGAGATGTGCTGTGGTGCCTCCAGCGTGACTCTTTCTGCTTTGCATGTCTTTGGCCAATCTCAGCCTCTCATGATCCCATCTNGGGTTTTTTCTCTACTTCTGTGGAGAGTGTCCTTAGAGTTTTGGTGGGAATGGCTTTGAGTCTGGAGGTTTCTTTCAGTCTTGTGGTCATTTCACAGTATTAATTCTGTCAACGCATAAGCATGGGAGAATTTTCCATCTTCTATTGTCTTCTTCAATTTCTTTCTCCAGTGTTTCAAAGTTGTTGTTGTTCTTGTTGTTGATGATGTTGTTGTTGATGTTGTTGTTGTTGTTGTTGCTGCTGTTGTTGTTGATGATGATGTTGTTGATGATGTTGTTGTTCTTGTTGTTGATGATGTTGTTGTTGATGATGTTGTTGTTGATGTTGTTGATGATGTTGATGATGTTGTTGATGATGTTGTTGATGATGTTGTTGTTCTTGTTGTTGTTGTTGTTGCTGGTGTATAGAAGTCATCGCCTCCTTGGTTGGTTTTCTTACTAGGTGGTTTTTAAGTTTTTATGAATGGGATTTTCCCACTGTTTCTTCATGAATTTGTCATTTATGTGTAGAAAACCTACTGAATTTTGCATGTTGGTTTTNGACCCTACAACTTTGCTGAAAGTATTTATCAGATCCAAGAGTATCTTGGTATAATCTGTAGGGTTATATCTTAAGTATAGGATTATATCATCTTCAAATAGAGATCATTTACTTTTTCCTTTTCTATCTGTATGCTTGTATTTCTTATATTATTGTTCTAGCTAAAATTAAGAGCACTATAGTGAGTAAAATTGAAGAGAGCAGACAATNTCCCACTCATTCCTTATTTTTAAGGAATGCTTTCAGTTTTTCCTGTTTTGTATAATGTGGCCATAGTTTTGATGTAAGTAGTCTCTGTCGTATTGAAGTTTGTTTTTCTATTCCTAGATTCTACAAAAGTTTTTACATGAAGAGAGATATTGGATTTTTTTCAAAGGCCTCTCCTTCAGCTATTAAAATTATAATGTAATGTCTAACCTTAAATCTATGTANTATATTACCTTTATTAATTTACATATTTTGAACTGTCCTTGCACAGCTGTAATGAAATCCAATTAGCCATAGTGTATNCTCTTCTCAGCGTGTTTTGAATTCAGTTCACAAGTATTTATTGGTAGTTTTCATGTGCATGTTCATCAGGGGTAGAAGTTGTTCTTGTTACATTAACTAGTTTTGGTATAAGGGTAATGCTGGCTTCATAGAATGAGTTTGGTAATGCTCTTTCCTTTGCTATTTTAGGAAACATTTTGAGGAACATTGGTGTTAGCTCTTTTTACATTATAGATAATTCAGTAATAAATCTTCTAGGTCTGTTACCTTACTCAGTATAACTTTTTCCAATTTCATCATTTACTTGCAAATTTCATTTTCCTTAACAGCTGAATAATATGCCATTATGTTAATGCACCCCATTTTCATTTCATCCGNTGACCACTTGATGGACATCTAAGCTGTTTCTACTTCCTTGCAATTGTGAATAGAGTAGCCATGGATGAGCAAATACCTCTATATTACAACACAGAGTCTTTTGCACATATTCCCAGAAATAGCATAGCTGGATTATATGGTTGATCTATTTCCAGCTTTTTAAGGAACCTTCATAGTAATTTGCATGATGTCTATGCCATTGTGACACCTGCCAACAGTGACTAAGGGTTTCCCTTTCCCCATATCCTCGCCAGCATCTATTGTCATTTGTTTTCTTAGTCTTAGCTGTTCTCACTGGGCCAAGATGAAATCTCAAAGTAGTTTTAATTTGCAATCCTCTGCTGAATAAGAGTGTTGAACACTTTTTAAATATATTTCTTAGCCTTTTGCATGTCTTCTCTGGAGAACTCTCTGTTCAGATTTAAAGCCCCCTTTCATTAGAATGTTTTCCTGATGCTTGTGGCTTTAGTTCTTTGTATAGTCTAGATATTAATCCTCTATCAGATAGAGAACTGGGACAGGCTTTCTTCTCTCTATGGGCTTCCTCTTCACCAGACTGGCTGTTCCTTATGCTATACAGAAGCTTTTACAATCATGAGGCTCATTTGTCACTATTTTTTCTAGATCTCCTGAAAATAGATTGTTTTTTTCCATACAACATGTTCTGATTACAGTTTCCCCTTCTCTTACTCCTCCCAGTTCCTCCCCATGTCCCCTCCCATCCAGATCCACAGGCATCTAAGGAATAATAATAATAATAATACAATAATAATAATAATATGATATGATAATGATAAAGAATAAACAAACAATTGGAATAGGACAAATGACAAAAAAAGAAAAAAGAGCCAAAGAAAATGCACAAGAAATGCTTATAGACAGAGAGACACACAGGAATCCCATTGTTCATGCTAATTCCTAAGCAAATGGAGTCCTATTCAGAAAGTCCGAGATCCACCGAGGTCTGGACTTTCGTTAGGAGACTCTTTATTTATCACTGTCCCAATCTCAACTCTTGTCGTGGGTCTCTGTNACTTTTTATGTCCTCTTGATTTAGTTTTAGGGAGTCATGTGTATAGGAATGTATCCATTTCTTCCAGATTTTCCAGAGGTTTTTTTTTTTCCTTTTTTTCTCCCTTTTTGGTTAGGTTAGCTAGGAGCTTATCAATCTTGTTTTACCAAAGGACAAACTCTTTGGTTGAGTCTATGTTTTTGTTTTTAGTCCCCATTTCACCAGTCTCTGCCCTGGTCTTTAGTAGTTCTTGCCATCTGCTGGCCTGAGGTTTGGCCTGCCCTTGTGTATCTAAGGCCCTGAGGTGCACCATGGCTTGCTTACTTGGGAGATCTCTGATTTTTTAATATAAGCACTCATAGCCATAAACTCTCCTCTTAGACCACCTTAGCAGTATCACAGGAGTCCTGATAAGTTCCTTCTTCATTCTCATTTGGTTCTAGGATTTTTTTTAATTCCTCCCTAGTTTCTTCAGTGACCTATTGCTCATTCCAGAATTTATACTTCAATCTCCAAGTATTTGTATAATTTCTTTTTTTTAAGGTTTGTTTTATTTCTAAGTGTGTGTGTGTGTGTGTGTGTGTGTGTGTGTGTGTGTGTGTGTGTCCATGAGTCCAGGTGCCTGCAGAGACCTGAGATATTGGATCCCACAGAGCTGAAGGGACAGGTGGTTGTGAGCCACCCAATGTGGGTGCTTGGAATCGAACTCAGGTCCTGTGAATAAGAGCATGTGCTCCTCGCCACTGAATCACCTCTCTAGCCCCCAGTGCATCATTTCTGTGACTTCTTTTTATTGTTTATTTTATTCTACTGCGATCTGCTAAGATGCAAGAAATTGTTTCAATTCTTTTATATTATTTTTTAATTAATTTATTTATTTTATATCCCAGGCACAGTTTCCCCACCCTCCTCTCCTCCCAATTCCTCCCCCTACCCCTTCTCTGTCCCCACCNTCCAATCCACTCCTCCTTAGTTTCTGTTCAGGAAAGGGTAGGTCTCCCATGAGTATCAACAAAACATGGCATATCAAGTTGCAGGAAGACTAAGCACCTTCCCATGTATTAAGGCTGGACAAGGTGATCCAGTATGAGGAGGAGGTTCCCAAAAGCCAGTAAAAAAGTTGGAGGTAACCCCTGTTCCCACTGTTAGGAGTCTGCTGTTGTATACGCAGGGGTAGAAGAGTCAGTTGGGTTTCAACACTCTTCATTTGCTATGATTTACACTGGTGCTGAGCCTGTGTGGTCCAAATGCTGTCTAATGTCTGCTGGACCTGTCTTCATCTTAGAAGTTTCCCTTGTTTCTGTACCTCTATTAGCCAAAATGAGCAGATAGTCTGTGGATTACACAAGTTTTTTTCACCCTTTTCTCCCCGGTTCATAACCTCTGGGGTAGCTACTGCTCTAGCTGGAGGGTGTCTCCCTTGTATGTGAAAGGAATGGAAGCAACTCCAGCCTTGGTATCTATAGAAGCAGACCTACCTTTTTACTCTCAAAACCCACTAAGCAGTCATCATCTTGCTAGAGAGGTGAGACTATAGAATGGAGACACTGTGCTGGGGCATCAGAATTCTTGGACTCTACAGCAGCAAGCCACACAGCTGACAGGTGACAACCTGCCAACCTGAGATTCAAAGTCCAGAATTATTCTCGGTCAATGAGTTCTACTCCCAGACAACGTGGTCGATGGACCCCCTTCCCCGAAACATGCCACTGCCTTTGGGGAGAGTCCAGCTGACTATCCCTTTGGTACGTCAGCATCAACCCCTCCCTCACACAACTGTCTCATAGGGCTGGGGCTAGGACAGATTCCATTCTGCTTTCTGACTTGTGATTCCTTCTGTTTATAGACACTCACCCCCAACCAGGTAACTCTGTTGTAAACAATAGGTTCCCTCTCAAGATGGCATCCAGTTCAGGCCCTGAGCCAAGGAAATGCCTCTTTACCGCTGACCCTGTCCTGCCAAAGAAATCATTGTCAGCAAGAACTACAACTTAACCTCAGCCACCTTGACTTTTTTTTTTTTTAGTTCTGAAGCATTCCCTCTCTTTTTCTTTGGATATATTTTATTTTCTACTTACCCTGACACTTCTCCTTCACTGGGCCATATTACACTTCTAGTCCACCATCTTCCCTGGGAGTCTCACTTTTCATCTATTGTTAAAGAATTGTCTAACAGATTCTAGAGTTCCAAGGGGTGAAAGGTCAACCTGCACCACCAAATGCTAATGCAAAATAACTTCCACCCAATCCAGGTCAGCCATAGCCTCTGGACTCCATGGCTACAATGGGATGCTAGTAGGACTGCTGATAGCNGTGTTCTCGGAGAAGTTAGACTACTACTGGTGGCTTCTGTTTCCTGTGACCTTCACCTCGATGGCCTGGTGAGATACCTCCCTGTTTCTGCTCACAGAGATGTTCATTGGGTAGGGATGGGACATGCACACTTGTGTAGCCCAGTGTCTCCATAAACAGATGATTTTGTCTAGCAAGACACCATGAGAATCCATAAGTTCATGACTTCAGAAGCAATACAGTGGGGTTATGTGGAGATATGGATTACCAGAGACCCTGTAGAGCAGTAAAAGACCATGCGTTTTATCACATTGTTAATCTTCCTTTGTAAATAATCAAGGCTGACATTTATTGAATAGTTTGCAAGTATCAGGCACAGTGCTAAGCAAGGTGGGGTTATGTTTGTTCCCAACTTGCAGAAGAGAAAACTGAGGCATAGAGAAAGTAAGTAACTCGTTCCAGGTCATAAAGTCAGAGTTTTTGAGGCTGCTTTCTGAATGTAGAATTATTAANCTCCAGGATATATGAGAATCATCCACTTGTGTGACCTACATAAGCCTTCAGATCTGAAAACACACTCACGATAGAATCAGAGGGCTTTCTTGGAACAGGAGGTCTGTATGCAAAGCACACAGTCTTTGAAAGAGAGCATTCAGTTGAGAGCTTCCTCAAGAGGGAAGAGAGGTAGGAATAAATAGTCACTGAACGCAAAGTGTACTTAGCCATTCACACAGATGATCTTAATTTCATTTGAATTTGAAGAGGGTCAGTGAAGTGTCCAAATGGCCCAATAGTATGCCACTGTTATATGAACCCATGTTTCNAACTTTTCACATCACACGTCTATACCACCCTGCTCTCAACTCCTCTCAGACATGGTGATTTATTCCTGTTCTCAGCAATAAATCAGACATAGTGATTTATTTTTAACAACTCCAAGAAGTAAATGTCTTTCTTAGGTTTCAAAGTCTGGAGTTACTAAAACCAGTTAGTTCAATTTAGCCTAAGTACTGTTTCATTGCTTTTTAGTGGTGCTTGCAAATAAATTACTGCATTAGGCATTCTGGGCAGTTTATTTTTTTTTTCTTCTTGGGGTTTCTATCTTCCTTGATGCATTGGGACAAAAGATAAAATGGTCATTTCTGTGGGGGATTTTCTTACTGCTCCCCACATGTCCCCCANTGAGGAGCAGAACTCATCCTCGTTTGCATGCATTTGTTTTATAACTACATGGATTCAACCCCTCAACACAGCCCCTCTGCCATATGGCACTGGGTGGCAGCTTAGACTTCAATGCCCCTAGCCCCCATTTCCCAAATTCAAAGGCAGAAGACACTGATTCCTGCTCTGGGTGGAATTCTGAACAAACTTCTACTCTGGTGCATTCATCAATGTAGCCCTTGATACTCAATTCTTTTAGCCTGGGTATCATAATACTATTTTCAAGATTCGTTCAATATATAAAAAAATAAATCTGAGTTCTTAAGAGCATTCACTGAGCACAGGGACTATTGATAAGTGTGGATAAGGAGGAACCTCTACTCTCTTGGGTTTGTGTTTTTTTCTTTATTAACTAGTTTGTAAGAGGTAAACTTAGAAACTAGTAAACAAAATTTCCTTCACAATGTGTTTGGTGCTTTGAGAAAAGTGAGAGTGACTCCAAACATGGATGGTCATGGAAAGACACATTGCAGATGGGAAATTTGAGTTACCACTTATATGACAGGAAGACATGGACCAATCAAGGTCTAGGTGAAGGATGCCACAGATAAAAGACTCCAAACAGAGAATGGATGTGTCCAAGAAATAGAGGCAAGACCAGAGATGTTTTCAGCAGGAACTACAACTTAACCTCGGCCATCTTGACATTTTTTTTTAATTTCTGAAACATGTCCTCTCTTTCTCTTTGGATATGTTTTATTTACTACTTACCCTGACACTTCTCCTTCACTGGGCCATATACACTTCTAGTCCACCATCTTACCTAAGAGTGATGGAGATGAGGCAGGAGGTGAAAGTAGAGGAGATGACGTGGTCCCTAGCATGATATAATCCAATAAATGTTCTGGTTTTTATTACATCTGTGGTAAAAATGGAACACGGTTACAAGGTCTGAATTAGACCAATGATGTCAACTCAAAACTGAATGAGCTTCACTGCCTACAAAATGGGGAATGGATTTAGATGGAGCAAGAGTGGTTGCATAATCATAATAAGGACTTACTAAAAATATCCACAGAGATGGGAGTGCTTGGACTAGAGTGAGTTACGTGAATGTCATCAGAAGAGACTAGGTTTCCATTTTAGTTAAGGAAGACAAAGGCAGCAAGACTTTCTACAGAGGTGGCAATAAGAAAGAAAGAGAGAGGAGAATATTCAATACACTATTGTAGTTTGCTTGACTACGTGGGTTATGGAGATGTCTAAGAGCACAACCAGGAGACAGAAGCAAACAAAACTTCTTTCTAGACACAGTGTGTGTTCGACTTCCAAGCAGAGGTGTTGAGACACCCCCCTGGCCATACAAATCTAGATGCTAGTGATGGAGTCAAATAAGACTATCATCCAAAGGGGGAGAGGGAAGAGAGAGGATCCATGTCAGAACCAAGGAATCTTCCAATAATTAGATGTCTGGCAGAAAGGAGGTATGTCATGGAAGGGAGCTTGAGGAGGAGTAAGCAGGCAGTAATCTAAGAACGCTCACTGTCGTGGTAGCCCACACAGAAAGTCTTTCCATACAGTGTCAGATTCCAACTTCAAATTAAGAGGAAGGGAGTGACTGTGAACTTGCCAAGCGAGATGTCACTTGGTGAACTTGACAAGAGCCATTTCTGTGCTGTAATTGAGAACACATACCTGACTGGACGGGGTTCAGGGATGACAGGAGCAGGGTGGTTGGGATAAGAGAGTGCCAGCCCTTTCTGTGGAGCACTCCTGTGAAACAGCAGACATGGGAAGGAGTGAGGGCCGAGTTAAGTGGAGAACATATTTGAAAGTGGACAGCACTAAAGTGTACCTAGCATAGCCTGACAAGAATGGTCTGGAGGAAAACGAGATCTATGTTGCAAAGAATATCACAAGAATAAAGCCTTTGAGAAGAATCCAAAGCAAAGAGAGGGGGAAAGTTAATCTGATAAAGGAGTGGGGACACTTCCATCAAGTGTGGGAGGCAGAAAGGCAGTGTGGGAACAAAGCTGGCAGGGTGTGGGCTTTTATGGTCTAGGAAATGAAACATTTCTCATCTCATCACTTTTTTACAGAGTAAATAAAACCTTGTGGTTGACCCAGACAGAAAGGGATGCAGACAGTAAGAATTCAAAGAGAAAAGCAAGCATGAACTAGCTCTCAATGTGTTCGAGTTCATTCCGGCAGGCCTGAGTACCCATGTGAGATCCGTGGCCACTAATTAGAGACAGGCCGTGCAACCAGGTTACAGAGTTTTCTGTCTTTTTCAGCTGCCTCCGAGTGTGAGAGAGGTGTGGGGTAACAGGGGTGGCTAATCCCTTCCAGGGAAAGCTGAACCTGGGGGAACTTCATTTCGTAGCATTGCTCACTTAGCCTCTACATTGTAAGAGCCTGGATTTGCATTCGANTCCATCTGTGTCCAAGATCCAGGCTCTTTCCCAGGAGTAGGCCAGAGGCCAAGAAGGCAGAGTGTGCAAACAACTCAAGATTTTGTTTTGTCTAGCNGGCCCCCCGAGTGGCTCCCAGAGTCCAATCCTGTTCANTGCCTACATGTCCTATCGACATCCATCTAGAAGGTCAGGCCCTAAAAATGCTGTCACAGCCCTAGACAACAGCTGGCATACATCCAGAGGAGAGAAAGGCNATAATGACATTTTATAGNGGTCATGTTTTGTTTGCTTTTCTCAGTTGAACAAACAAAGATATATTTTAATCATTTCATAAGGTATTCCATACAAAGTATTATGTTTTCACTTGGCTTTCTCAAACTGAGAACCTTATTCCCAGTCCTAGCTCAGTGAACTGGAATCCCAAGGGAAGCATGAAGACGGGGATGGCAGATGGTCCAATAGCCAGAGGTAAGACAGAGTCAGCTTAAGGGTAATCAGGGTGATTAATGCTTTCTCTCTTCTTTCTGCAGTCCAGTTATTTCTAGCGCTTTGAGTAGCATCTTCACCAAGTGGGATCTACCGGTCTTCACACTGCCCTTCAATATTGCCTTAACACTTTACCTGGCAGCNACAGGCCACTACAACCTCTTCTTCCCCNTGACGCTTATCAAGCCTGTGTCTTCAGCTCCCAATATCACCTGGACAGAGATTGAAATGCCTTTGGTAAGTTACCCAGTGGCAATGAGTCGAGAACCCTGGACTCTACCGTGGACCCTTTGGCTTACCAGCTCATGTGTTAGCCAGGTTCCGTCTCTCAGTAGAAACCAGATGGGGCTGGTCGTGGCAACGCATACTTTTAATTCCAGCATTCAGAGGCTGTCTCTTATACACATCTAGATGTGTATAAGAGACAGACATAGGGCTCTCCAAGTCAGTCAGGGCAACATAATGAGAATCTGTCTCAATAAAAAAAAAGAAAGAAAAGAAAAGGAGACCACATGGTGGCCTCAGCCTAGACCAGAAAGNCTTGCGGCCACATCCATACATTCAACAAGTCTCTACTGGACATCTAGCTCATGCCTGAAACTTTCAGATTCTGACCATATACCTGGAAGAAGTCAGTCATGAGATCTACATTCTATACAAAAAAAGGTACAACCCACAGTGAACTACAAGTGTGAAGTTGATAATGCAAGGTAGCTGCGGCTGAATGAAAAGCATTAGATGAGATAGATAATTTGATAAGGCAGTAAGAGACTAACTAAGTACTTTAAAATAGTATTTAATTAGGTATTATCTATAGAAGACAGGGTGGATTTTTTTTTTAACAATGGTTCTCAAGCAAAGGGTGATTTTACTCCTCAGGAACTGTAGTCAATGTCTGGAAATATTTTTTATTGTCAAGCATGACCAGCAGTTAGGATGTNACTCAGTTTGTAGAGAGCATGACCAGCATATATGAAGCCCTGGGTTCAATCTTCAGCACCATATAAACTGAGTGTAGAGGCATATGATTATAATCCAACACCTGGAAGATGGAGACAAAATAACTGGGTCATCCTCACCTACATATCAACTTTGAGACCAGCCTGGAATACATGTCTTAAAAAAGAGGAAGAAAGGGAGAAGGAGGGAAAGAGAGATTAAGAAGTAAGTGCTAGACCAGTGAGATGGCTTGGCAGGTGAAAATGTTTACCATGGGTGTCTGAGAACCTAAGTTCATATGAGTCCAACCCTTAGAACACACACTGGGAGGAAATAACCAAATTCCAAGGCTTGCTTTCCTCTGACATTCACACATGTGCTGTGGTACACACATGCCACACTCATACCTATCGTGTGTGTGTGTGTGTGTGTGTGTGTGTGTGTATGCGCACACACACACACATGATGATAATAATACAATAGAGAATGCTACTAGTATCTAGTGAGTAGAATCCAGGGATGCTATTAAATATCCTACAATGCACAGAACAACTGCCCCTCCCCCAACAAGGAATTAGATAATCTGGGTTGCGGGTAGAGCCAGAGTTGAGGATACTGCTTATAACCTACTTACAAATATGTGTGCTCATTTACTCTCCTGATCTCTACACATAAGGATATAGGAGCATAATAAAAATCTACCATACGATTATAAAGTATGTAGAATTATAAAATCTTAGCCTTGTTAACAAACATAGAAATAGCCACCAGCTAGCACTTTTGTATCACACATAATACTTTAGTGTTGTATATATGCAAACTGATTATGATTATGTATCACACTATCCTATGCCCATATTATATTAACACATTTCACCCTGTAGGTATACTACCATTCCTCCCAATTTACAAGGCACACAAGCAGTAGTCCAAGGTCAACCTGCAGCTACACCTAGCTTAACACCCAGGCAGTGTTGCAGAATCCTAACTTTGAACCACCACCCCATACTCCCAGGCAGGACATGTGCCCTCTGCTTGGGACAATCATGATATGCTAAAACTTACTACTTCTCAGGAGGGTCCAGCTATCACCAAGTCCCTTTAATTATAGACATGATCTACACGGTCCTTGAAAATCTATCTCCCTTTATATTTACCCCACACTTCCAGCTCTGCTTCCTAGAGCACCTTGGATTTGCCTCTGTCATAGTCTTTTCGGTGTTTGAAAACAACCCAAGTTCTCAGATATAAACAGGTTTGACTTCTGGGTCCTCACTGTCCAGCCACAGCTACTGTGTATACCTGAGCTTCAGAGTGGTTTGCCTCTGTCATAGTCTTTTCGGTGTTTGAAAACAACCCAAGTTCTCAGATATAAACAGGTTTGACTTCTGGGTCCTCACTG
>LZPO01027668.1:85762-108430 GCA_001675575.1 Neotoma lepida
TGCTGCCTCTAGCCATTGCAAGAAGACAGAGGAATCCATAGGGACCCCTTCTGCCTCAAGTGGAACTAGAAATTCTGAAACCTCAAGGACTGACGTGGAAGGGAGGACAGCAAGTCCCCTTGAGCCCACCCTTTATGAGTGATAACTCAGAGTCCCCAGCCTGTTCTTACAGTTGGGGGAGGGAAAGGGTTGCTGGAACACAGTGAAGCAAAGGAGACACACCTTTGGAACACATCTAGCTTGAACTTGAATTTACTTCACAAGGAGTATGGCCCTTTCCACAGAAGAATCTGACTACCACTTGGGCCCTGGTATTANTTTCACTCTCCTTCCTCAGATATGGAAATATAGAGTTGAAGGAAGCCAGAGTGTTCTGAAGAAAACTTCATTCTGAAGTGACTTCTGGTTAAGTCATCAAGACCTAAAGAGACTGTCTAGTCTAAAGAGCTCCAAGCGCCCTTGGTAGCGTGCTCAGTATTTGCTGAGACCTGCTAGGCACAAGATTCCACTGTGTCCTTCCACTTTCTAGGACAGTTGACTGCCTCACCCTACATATACCATGCTTATGACATGTGTGCCTGAGAGATGCTGTGTGACACCATGGTTCTGTTTACCTCATGAACCCTGTGTGACCTTCCTGGGTGGCTTCCTCACGGGTGACTTCTTCTCTTTCCAGCTTGGTGGCCTATCATTATTTATTAGCAGCTTCTCCAGGTTGTGTCTGAGCTAACCAGGATAGATGCTGGAAAAGCAGGACTAAGGTCACTATGGAAAGTTCAGGAGCCCTTCAAAAGAGGCCAGGGCAAGAGTGTGAAGGGCGAACGTCTAAGATGGAGCTGAGAGACTGGACAGGCAGTAGAAAAGAAAGAGGAGGCTTAGCTATGGTCCGCAGCCCATCGTGTAAGCATAGAATCGGTCTGCTCTCTACCTGTCCCAACCTGTCCCTGGAATGTGGGGGCCCCTGGGCGCCTCCCACCCCTTCTGTTTGCTTTTCATCCTCCTTGATCAAGATCCGTCTTTGGAAGCCCCAAACACCTGGTGTAGGAAGGGAACCTTTGACGTCAGCAGGAGAGTTTGTCTACTCAGGTGGAGCTAATGTCCTTGGTGTGAGGTATGGTTCCGATCCTGGGGAGGACGCTACCTTCCGTCCCTAAGTGTATGCTGGGAACAGCAGTGTGGGTTGATGATCATCACACTCAAGCCAAACAAAACATGTTTTTATAGCCCCCCACCCCATCAGCCCATCAGACCCATGGCTTCATGGGACATTCAAGAACCAGCCTCCCTAATATATAGACCTCAGGGGATATTTTGGCCACAAAGGTTAGGCTATGCCCATCTTAATCTGAGAGGGCCCTGGTGACCCTAGTCTACAAGAGTTAGGGGGGAAGCTCTGAAATTTTCCACAGAAAGACCACATTTAGTATTAGGCTGTGCAAAATTTTCCACTGAGACACTGATGGCAAGCTCTAGTCCCTAGCCTGTGTCCTGTCTGTTGGGGAATTAAGTGCACTTATTGAGGTTGGAAGACAAATTGCCCCCCAAGGAGAAAACACTTAGGTAATTACTTAAAGACAAATACTGGAGCTAGAATTCTAATGAGAGGGGGTAATGCCTGACAGACAACAACGAAGCAACTAAACAGTTGCTAGGGCTGCCCTTTAAGGAAAGCTGCCTGATCCAGCTGATGTGGAGACCATGGCGGCTAGAATACATCTTCCCTGGGATATTTAGGAAGTATATTTAGTCAAGAAGGCCAGAGTGCAGGAGGGCTGCCGAAGGCACTTGTCTTTCTTCTTCCTCAGTTGGCAGACCTATGCCAGGCATGGGGTCAGGGACAAGAATGAGTAGATTTACAGAAAGTTATCAAGAGGATGGGCTGGAAGATGCAGGCCAGTGAGGGGGTTGAGGTTTAGGAGACGTCACAGCACCTGGAGCTGAGAACAAAAGACGTTGGAAAGCAGCTTCTTCTCCAGCCTGATGGTCTAGACTCCTCCAGCCCTATCTGAGAATCAAAGGAAGCCCAGGTAAGAGATGCTGGGGCGGAAGTGAACCAGGTAGATTCCAACCTGCAGGACCACGTGGCTTTGCAAAAGGAAGCTCTGCTTTCTTCTGTTGAACTGTACTGGGGAAGGCAGTCGTGGGATGGGAAACCTATTAAGAATTCTGGCAAAAAAAAAAAAATCTAGTTCTTGGAAGCTTAACGCTGAAAAGGCTCTTAAATATTTATAGTTCAAACCTCTTGTTTTATAGATGAAGAAACCACGGCTAGTCCGGAGACTTACCCAAGTGATAAGAATTGGCAACCTGAGCTGGCCTGTCTCACTCACCTTGCGATAGAGCCAGGGAAACAAGTCAGCCAGCAGATCCCCTTCCCCAGCTCTCCTGATCACTGGGTGAGCCGTGTGCCTTTGGTCATCCATTCCACAAGTTTTCAAACCTTATAGCTCTGACATCATAGGGTCCCCAGGGAAGGACTGTGTTGAAATGAGCCTCTGGGATGGAACCTCTGGCTAATGAGATAGTGTTGAATATCTTCCTCCAAGGAGTCATCACCTGCTGTTACCAGAGACCAGGTACCAGCTCCAGGCTTGGCCTACCTCTTTGTGTTCCTTTTTGTAGACACGCCAATAGAACTGGGTCATCCTACTCCAGGTATGTCTACACATCCCAGCTTCTCAACAACCCATTTTGAGGGCATCCTTGGTGCCCTCATATATACCAATTTCAATAGCATAGACTTATTCCACATAGCTACAAAAAGGAGTACTTCCAGATGACATACGATAAGAAGCATTATTCCAGGCTATTGAAGCTATCTAATTGAAACATAAACAGCCTTATAAAATATATGATTTGCCCCAAGACCAAAGCAGAGGGGTAAAAGTACTTATCAGGCAAGAATTGAGATAAAAGTGTGTATGCACACGCATGCAGAGGTACATGTATGCGTGCATGCATATGGAGAGCTGAAGTGGACATTGGGTGACAATCATTCTATGTTGATTGAGGCAGGGTCTCTCACTGAACCCAGGAATCATCATCAGTTTCAGCCAGTCTGGCTAGCCAGCTTGCCCTGGTCCCCTGTCTCTGCCTCCCAGGTGCTGGAATTACAGGCCTCCCACACCTGCCTGGCTTGTCTGTGGTCTGGTGATCCAAATTCTAATCTTCGTGCTGTTCCGTAAGTGCTTTATCCACTGGACCAGCTTCCAAGATCCAACACAGAAGTTTTAATACATAGTTTCAAAAGTTTCATGGGTAAATTCTCAGAGGAAGAGAATTGCTTGCCTGAGAGAGAATGGGGTACTCCAGTAAGAAAAATGACCAGGACATACCTCATGGGCCATTTGTGTGGACATTTAAGTAGATAAGAAGTTAGCAACTCACTATCATGGTAGATAGTAAATTTTATGACTCCGTTTGTCCTTCCTGGGACTGTTCATTTGAGGTGAGGGACCAGGGGCCATTGGGAATTAGGCCATCATTGTTTTTATAAGTCCTTATAGTCCACTGGGTCAAAGCTCTAAGCAGTTGGGATATGACCATGAGAGTAAAGAATTTTTAGTTTTATTGGGGGAGGGCTTACTTTTGGCCTTTTTATTTCTACATTTGCCCTGGCAGATCAACAAGGTCAAATCACTGACAAGGGAAAAAGATCTCCTTTCATCTGGAACTGTTTGAGAGCTGAGAAAGAGCAGCAGGGGAGCCCCAACTGACATTGCTGTTGTGCCACAGATTCATAGGACCATATGACATAAAAGGTCTGAGCCTTATTTTGAAGGGGGTGGGTATCACAGAAAGCTGAAGGCTAGACTGTGACATCATTTCGAGGTCAAGAGGTTTCCAAGGATAGAAGGTGGGTATCAGTGGCAATGGTTGCTATCCCAGAGACAATGTCATCTGGGGCTTAATGAGCTATGATCTGGAAGACACCAATTATACCAGAATGTGAAGGAAGGGGGGTAGATAACACAGAGTAGAATTAAGACAATAGGAAATGGGCTATGAACAGTAATAAAAGAATAACAAAACCTATGGGGCTTAAAAGTAGCTCCATAGAGTGATTTGAGGGAGACAAGTAGTGATTGTGAGCATGAAAAGGAGTCTTGTGCCCAATATAGGAGCCCAGGGAAGTTGGGGTGATAGGTAAAGGTAAGAGTTACAGTTCAAGTCATGAGCTAGGTCAGTTAATAAATTGGAGTCTGGAGGTATCTGAAGGTAGATTTCCCTGAAGCTGGATGCAAGGGGGATAGAGATCCCCAGGTGGCTCACAGGAATAGGTGGTTTGAATTTTGGGGGGTAAAACATCCTTAACTGTGGATGGCTAGATCAACAATGACAGGCCTGGTAACTTGGTTACAGCTGAGGACATTAGCAGGACATGATAGGGTCAGGTTCAGACAGCTTCAAATGACCTTTTATCCTGTGGGGAGGGTTAAAAGATGGACTCCATCTCCCAAGTTAATGTGTTGGGGTGATCCTGAAAATAAGCTTGAGGTGATGCTTGTCTGGGATGTTGGTGACAGCCCGGATTGTCTGTCTTAGTGATATTAACTCATTGAGAAGAGGTGTCTATCACAAAGATTAGATTAGCCCTTCTGACCTTCCCAGAAGATCTAGGGTACCTGGCTAAATAAAAACAATGCTTAATTTTGAGAGCCTCTCTCATTCCCTAATGACATTGGAAATGAAATCAGGCCAGACTGCAGGGACCAAGGGAGCCCAGAGTGGAAACACTGTGTTCTATGGTTACTGGCTATCTCTGAGGCCCTTGCTATTTTTGTGAGGAGTGCTCCATCCACCCAGTTAAGGTATGCACTAGAGTTAGTAGATATTTTCATCCCTTGCACCAGGAAGGATGTCAGTAGAATCTACTTGCCAATCTACCAGCATAGTCCCCGACTCTGGACAGGCTATAAAAGGAGTTGGAGTCTGACGGCTCCTCTGGGATTTCCCTGACAAGTAGGAGAAACTTTGGAAACAGACTGTGTGAAGAGTGTCTGTGTCTGAGAAAGGAGGCCTGATTAGAATCTGGAGAGCTTTAGCTCTCAAATGTGTTGTCTAATGAAGATTGTTAAGTCTTTTCCATTAGGCGGATTGAGGGAGCAACCGCTTATTTTCTGGGCTCTGTAACCATCCCTCTGGGGTGGCTGTAAAGCCCTGATCTAAAGCCTGTTGAGTCTCTTGAGTTGATATGTTGAAATGGGTCGGGGAGGGGAGGGATACTGAGACCCAAGGCAGGCTTGAGTGGAAGCTAAGCTTCCTGTTTGGCTTGTTAATCAGCTCAGCTTTTACCCAGAGAAGTGTCAAAGTGCTGCTTTTAGTGGACCTTGCAATGTAGTATATATACATAATGGCCACCTGAGTTCAAGGCCAGATAGCTTCTAGGAGGCCCAAAACATCAGGGGCATATTTAATCTGGTATTCTCAGCAGTGAGGATATGTCTTTCTTTCCAGATGGCTTCATGGTGTGGGTCACGTGGTAAGAACAGACCAAATCTGTATTGATACTCCCTCTGATTTCTGACCCTAAAAACTGTCAGGTCTTTAAGGACACAGTGACGAGAGTGGATGTTAATGGGCACCCAGGAACGGAAGTGTTCCAATTTAAATGGAACTTGTTGGGTGGTGTAGAGGTCTCCAGTAGTGACAGCAGGAAAGATCTTTAAGGCTCTAGATGATTCTGGACCATGATGGGACAGGGACTTGGTGTTGGGTACAAGGGTCATAGAGTATTTAGAATCTCCGAAACTTAGAAGAGCCTGAAATGTGGGCATGGTAGCTCTCTCTGGGGAAGGAATGGGACACCTAGGCAGAATCGTGAGGAACAAATGAAAGATGCTTGCTTATCCTACAGATTGAAGGGGATGTAAACCAGGCTGGTTGGTGTTTGCCATCAGTACCAGTAAGGGGGACGGAAGACTGAAAAGTCAGGCTGGAGACAGCGGCAACGGCTGGAAATTTAGCCCCAGTATCAGAGAGGAATGTGATATTTCTCCCTGTCACATATAGAATTATACAAAGGCCATCCACAGACCTCGAGAAGGCAGGAGCCTGTACCGCCCCAGAGCCATATACTCCTCAAAGGGAGGTGGGTCTCCTTCCTTGTGGGGCTCCTCAGAGTCAAGGAACAGAGTCAGGGGCATTCACCCTTCTTTGGGTTTGATCCCTCACTAGGGAAAGAGAGTCAATCTTGCTTTCAAAGGGCCTCTACTTTGCAGATTGGACACGGCCTTGGATGAGGCCCATAGCCCGGTAGCCCTGGGCACTCTCAGACGCAATGTCCTGGCTAGCCACAACAACAGCAGGAAAAGGTCCTTTGATTGGAGACTTAGGTTGGTTTCCTTAGACTAGGTCAGGTCGCTGTTAGATGGAGCCCTAAGACTTCCCGATGTGGGCAGGGAAGACTATTACCATTAAGTGTCCCTGCCTCTTATCCTTTTCTTCCTCCAGTTTGACCTTTTTGGCCAAAGGTCTCCTCCAAATCATTAAAGAACTTAAAGGCCACGTATGTCTAATAAGTAGAGGGTGAAGTCTCCAGCCCCTGGTCTAGTGTTTGAAGCATTTAACTCATATTTGGAGAGTCCTATATTATAAAACTATAGCCGGGATAGCTTGACCCTCTGGACTCTCAGGATTAAGACTGGTTTATTTTCATAGAAGCTTCAGTTATTCTAGACTGAAGGAGGGCAGGGTGCTCCCCTGCATTGTTTTCCGTAGCTTATAGCTAAGCTGGAGTCCCCCCATGGACATATGGCACATCGGTAAGAGTGCTTGCTAAGCAAGCACAAGAATCTGAGTTCGGAGCCCAGGCACCCATGGAAAAGCCAGTAAGGCTGTGCATGCAAGTAACCCCAGTACTTGGTGGGAGGCAGGAACACAGATGGGGGGGCTTGTTAGGGCTTGCTGGCCAACCAACCTGCTCCCCAACTCCCGCCCCCTCAAAAAAAAAGCTAGTGAGGGCCAGGTTCAGTGAACCTGTTTCAATAAGGTGGAAAATGATATAGAGGGACAGTGATACGCTCCTCTGGCCTCCACACACTCACACAGGTGCATGCGCATCCCCATAGGTACACATTCACAGCCACCCACACCCACACATGCTCCTCTCTCTCTCTCTCTCTCTCTCTCTCTCTCTCTCTCTCACACACACACACACACACACACACACACACACACAGCCTTTATCATATTTTTCAATAGAGTGACAATATGTGTTTCCGTCAGTCCTTTCTCTTTTGTTCCCTACACCAGTGGCCCAATGCGACCAGCGGGACTCTGTGTCAGGCACAGTGACAGAGCCTGGCCAGGCTGTATTTGGGTTACAAGCATGAACCTCAACTGCCCAGGTGCTTGGTAAAGACAAGATGCAGGACCTCTTGTGTGTCACGTGGTCAAGATGATATTGATAACCCTGGCAATCAAAGGCCTCAGTGGGCCTTTGGGATTCTGTAGTGAAGGTGAATCCTGGCTAAATGATCCTAGGTTGAATTGCATTTGGGAAAAGTCAGACTTGGAGAAGGGGACTATGTACTCAGAGGGTGCCAGAGTTCCTGTTAGCCACCCCTCGGAGAAGGGTGTTCTCCATGGGGAAGGGCTTGCGTTTAACTGCTCTCTGAATTCCCTGTGCAAAGGTCCCAAGGGAGTGTGTGTATAGCTGCATAGGTGCTGTTGGAGAAAGCTCTGTGGGTGGAAAAGAGAGAGGGAACAGGAAGAAGAGAGAAGTCAGAGGGGCAAAGAGGAAGCAGTTGTTGAGCACGGGTGTGGCTGGAGACAGCAGACAAGCCAGATGATGGGATTGTATAAGAAAGCCTGGCTGTCCACAAGCCTCTCATGGCTGTCCGTGGGCCTCTCATGGCTGTCCGTGGGCCTCTCAGGGCTGTCCACAGGCCTCTCAGGGCTGTCCATGGGTCTTTCATGGCTGTCCACAGGCCTCTCAGGGTTGCCCATGGGTCTTTCATGGCTGTCCACAGGCCTCTCACAGCTGTCCACAGGCCTCTCATGGCTGTCCACAGGCCTCTCATGGCTGTCCATGGGTCTTTCATGGCTGTCCACAGGCCTCTCACAGCTGTCCACAGGCCTTTCAGAATAGAAAGTCTGTCTGGGAAGGAAAGTTGCAGGTGCAAGCATCATTGACCGTACATGTCTGTTCCCTCCTGCTCTGTGGTGGTGAGTGACAGACACAAAACAGAGTGTGAGGAGAGAGGAATGAAGAGGTCCCCACAGTATGTGTGGACTCATGCCAAACGAGCTGTCACTGTCCCTATATCACATGTCGAGAGTGAGGAAGGTCCCAAACAGAAGAAAAGCAGCCCCTCACCCTTGAATAAACCAACCAAAACGAACTAACTCCTTAGCTCATGCCTTAATGGGTGACAACTATCTATAGTCTCAACCCAGAAGCCTTTGGATCTCACTGGAGAATAGCCCCAGATTTTCAGGTGCCCATTGGCCACTCTGCCAACCACCATAAGCCTCAGAGGGAAGAAGCAAGGGGGTGAGAGAGGTTTCCCTGGCTGAGCCACTGAACTATCCTCCCAGGGAAGGAAGCCCAAGGCTCAGGGTGAAAGTGTTTACCAGACCAGAACCAACAGAAAAGTTCTAACAAAGAGCATGTACTGTAGACAGGAACACAGCGGCCAAGTTCCGAGAGACAGACTCGCTCCCCTAAGGGACAATGGGGCACTTTAATGGCAGTTAAGGGAAGTTATTTGGCCTTTTCTCATGGGCCATTTGTCTCATGAGTCATATCTGAGTAGATCAGAGGTGGGCAGCTCATTATCTTGTTAGGTAGTAAATTTTATAACCCCATTTGTCCTTCCTGGCCATTTATGGAGAAGCTCCAGGAATCATTAGGAGAACAGTTGTAATTGTTTATATAAAATATCACAAGTCCACTGGGTCTGGCTGCAAGTAGTTAAAGTCTTATTATTAGACAGTGGAGGAGTTTGTCTTTTTTTCTGCCCTTTATTTTTGGCTTTTTGGTCTCTCTGCTGGGGAAAAGGCACCCTGTGGCTTAGATCTACCTGCGGCCTCTGCCTACTGTCAACACCACACCCTGATGTACCCCCTTCTCTCAAGTGTGTACCCCACCTACACCCTTCCATAATGTTGGAAAGAAAAACAATTTTGCCCTCAAGGGCCAACTCTGATTAGCATTAAATGTTTGGGTCGTTGTGTTAAGGATTCTGAGGAGGGATCTAAACTTAGGTCTGCAATCGATTAGCTATGTCTTCCATAGATGAGAGGGGAAAGGCATGAAAGACAGTGTGTGGAAGAGAGTATGGAAATGTCGCCCTCAGAGAAACACCTACAGCAATGACCCAGAGCAATTTGCTTCCAACGATGATGTTTATTTTTGTAATTTTTTGTTATTCTTTTTGGTAGATGAAATAATTTATGCTTTCTTTTAAAAAGTCACAAACCAATTGATTTCATGTGAAGGGCTCTAGCCAGTTATAAAACTCCTACATTGCAGGTATAAAATTCAAAACAAGATGTTAATACCTGGCTTCATAACTGACCAGCTATGTGGCCCAGGTTAAGACCATTTTCTCTGAGCCTTGGTTTCTTTCTACCAATGCCCGGCCTCAAAGGTCACTTGGTTATGGAAGAATTGGTCACTCCGAGTAGTTTAAATTAGATTGGAAAATATTTATTAAATACATTTCACGTGTGTTGCAACTATGGGTATAAAATTCGGCAATGAGCCGATGTGATGTGTGATTATAATCTCAGGGCACAGAAGGCTAAAGCAAGAAGACGAAATTTAGAGCCAGCCTGAGCTACATAAAAACTCTGCCGCAGCCTAAACTCCAAAAGACGTAACCTAGAATACTTTGTGAAAAATGCAATAAAAGAGAATGCAGAGAATGGATGGGTCCTTGTGGCCGGTATAAGCCGAGGGGAGTTTCATGGACGATGTAGAACACAAGCAAGGCAAGAGGGGGTGGGTAGAGCTTAGGTGTGGAGGTGGAGGAAACACGGGGAAGCAGTGAAAAGCTAGCCTGTCAGGGCAGAACCTGTGTTAGAAGGAAAAAATGGGAGGCTGGATAATGAAGCTTGCCCTATCATAGAACATTTAGGAAGCCAGGTGGAGGTGCTGGGGCTTTGTGGAGCTATGTAGATTACTGAGTAAGAAAGTGAAATTTAAAATATGGTTTTAGTTGGAATACAGAATGGATTAGAAGACGACAGATCAACTTCAGAAAGACCAGCAATGCTAAGCCACAGTTCTGAGGGTGTAGGNTGGATGGGAAGAGAGTGCGATGTCATTTTGAAGGAAAATGAGATAAGAATTACCAAAGTTACAGTTGCTCTTTGACTCTCTAATCTCATTTACAAGATTCTCATAAGATTTCATGAGTTTAAATGAGATATCAATTCATTTATACATATTAATATATTCCCCATGGGGTGAGACAAAAGCACAAAAAAATTCAGAATTTAAGTGAGTCCATTGGCCAACNAATGAGCTGTATGAGAGGAAAGAGAGCAGTTCAAAGCATCAACTATTAATACGAGTACTTATCTCAGGGTTACAAAGAGTCATCCCCCCATTCATAAAAAATGGACCATCGGTAATGTGTTAAGAAGCTGGCNTAGCGTCCCAAATAATAAAGTATCCTCGTGAACCAAATCCTCCTCATGCAATCTGCCTTTCAGGCCACTGCCCAGTCCAGCAGTATTAGGAAGATTTAGGAAGGTGTTTTCTTGAGAAAAGGGAAGAAACAGTTAAAAGAATATTGGATTTTAGAATACCTTTAGTAGGCCATCGCNTTCAGAAGCACAGTGAAGCTGACAGAGCGAAAATAAAACACCTGTAGGATACAAGGATTCGGGAAACAAATCTCAAACACAAAATACAAGACAGAGCCACTGTCTGTCCACTCTTGCCTCTGCTAAGAGTTTGGCCACAGGCAAGTCATTCCATTCCTCCAAGCTGAAATTCCCAATCTGTAAAATGAGAAGACCCTACTAAAGAATCTCAAAATTTTAATTTTTCTTTTCCAATTCTAACATTCAAGGCCTCAATAGTATATAGAATAATCTTTGAAAATATTAACTTTAGTTTACACAGCTTCAAAGGAAAAAAAGAGCCACCAGCTACAGGACCCTGGGTATTTACCCAATGACTCCATGTCACCATATCATAGCGATGCTCACACATCATTGTTACAGCACTGTTCACAATAGGTATGTTGTAAGCATCTATCAACAGAAGAATGGATAAAGAAAATGTGAGATAAATATATATAGTATGTATGTATATATATATAGTCATAATGAAGAATAAAGTTGTTTATAGAAAAATAGATGCAACTGCATATAATCATATTAAGAAAATTACATCTGTTNCAGAAACACAAATATTACATATTCTCTCTCATTTGTTCCTAGACTTTATAAATCCACAAGAATCATATATGTATAGATGACATGAAAATAGAAAAGAAGTTGTCTAGAAAAACAAAAGGGTTAATGGAAGGTGGTGGTGAGAAGGAGTAGGGTGGTTAGCAGTGTATGAGGAAGAGAATATGTTCACNATATGTTATATGCCTAAAAATGACTTTGCATAACCCAGTATAATAAAATTTTTAAGATAAAAAGGAGATGGAGAGAAGGGACAATATTAAGAGCACTTTCTGCCCTCCCAGAGGACTGAGTTTGGTTCCCTGCACTCCCATGANGTGNTTCTCAACTGCCCATAACNCCATCTCTAGGGTATTTAATGCCCTCCTCCAACCTCCATGACACACACACAGGTAGCAAACACTCAGTGTACAGAGAAATCATTTTAAAAAGAAAAGAANTCATCTCATTTAGCACTCAGAAGCCTCCCGCTGCCCACCTCATACACAAACACAGAGAGGGAGAGAGAGAGAGAATCTCTGGCAATGAAAGCCATAGCACAAAGTTCAACATAGGGAGACATCTGACCAAATTGTAACCAAAGGGTAACCAGTAGTAGACAAACCCAAGTTGTTTGTGATATGGTACCTCAGAACCAGCCATTCTGGCATTGTATCTAGGGGATTGCCTGGAGTGTGCTGGCTGTGTCTGAGAGCATGAGAGCCGCGGAGCTGGGGAGAACAAATGGTTCACGATGGTGGATGCTCAGATGCTCCTCCTGGTGGACATTGTGAGCATCGATAGGCAGCATCAACCCACCTCCAGGAGAAAGTAAAACTGGTTCAAACCCGAGGGAGGCAATTTGTGGAGGTATATACAGGCAAGGCCATCATGAGTTGATTTTACAGGCATGGGCCATGGTGGGCTGGTTTTTAAAAAGACACACAAGATGAATTTTCCTCTTTGAAAAAAAATATCAAATTTGATTTGAGATTGGGGGGGGGTTAGCTCCCTCAAAGACATTTCAATAAACTAAAAGTTTTAGTTCAGAGGCAAGCTCGTCTACAAAATCTTTGTTACCGCTGATCATTTTAATGGTTGACATTTNTCTGCATTAGGTGTCTTCAGAGGTATGAGAACTCTGAGGTCACTGCTGCCCCAGGAAGAGTGCTTCTGAACAAATAATAAGAGCTAAACCCTGTTTATTCTCTAAGCCCCCAGGAAGAAAGGGTCAGTAAAGTTTTGCTTTCTAAAGCATGAGGTGGTAGCCACCCTTGAGGGTATGGACCGTGCCCCTGGAATGGCCCTAAACAACCCTTGAATGAACCTGCGTCATTGGGATGTTTAATAAAGCTGCTTGGGGAGGGAAGAGCAACAGGTTCCTAACNCAGGCTGCATACCCAGGAGTTACTCACCTGCTGGCAGTGACACACAGGTTACCAAGGACAAAGCTTCCCAGCCACATGCCACAGAATGTTTGCAGCTATGCTGGTGGGTCAATGCTCCTGCCCCTCTGCACAAACAGGGACATGGTGATCAGATCCCCTGGGCCCAGTCTCTTTACTGCACCANGACACCCGAATAATGAGGAAGACACCCAAAGTAAACCTCTGGTCTCCACACACTTGCATGTGTACTCACACACACATGCACATGTACATGAGTGCATATACACATGAACACACCCAGAAATGTTCCATGCCCTGGGACAGGCATTTGTTCTTTGCTCTGTCATTCAGAAATTAAAACGCATAGGATGATCATCCCTCGTTAATTTATTTAACAACATTCTGAGCACCTACCATCGACCTACCAGATGTGTGATAGATGGTGGCGGTGCTGGGGGAAATCAAGTGTCTCACCAGTCAAGGACTCTGCTTAAGACACAGCTCGGTAAGAGTCTGTGCAAGCAGGTGGGAAATTGCAGCTGTTCCCNGAGGAGCAGGGACCATCCTGCCTGGAGCAGAGGAGTCCAGTGCCATCAGCNGGAAGTGTCCTCTCTGAGGACGTGTCTGGTGTGTGAACAGCTACAATTTCTTCCAGAGTGTTTCATAAGCGTTATCTGATTTTGTTAGAGTACAGGAAAGAAGTGGCGGATTAGACTCCGAGATATCTGTCATCATTTACAGGTCGGGTGGAGAAGGTCGGCCCTCCTGGGGCTGTGTATTTCCTTCTGGAAGAATTACATCTTGCAATTAAGGAAAGTGTCAATGAGGTTACACACGATTTGCAAAATGCCAAGCAGAAAGTAATGACTTCTGCNTCCCAGCCAGTGTTTCTATTCCTTCTTTTCTACTACTGGGATGGTACACATCTCATTTCTCCAACAGCGGACGCCTGTGTTCTCGATGCCCTTGACATTCTTGTTGTCTGCTCAGAGCCTTCTGAAAATGCTTCCTAGGGGCCGAGAGTAACTTGCACTCACTTTTGCCCTGAGTGTCTTCAAGCCTCTGGAAGTTGGTTGTTTCACTTCCAGGCTTCGCTGTAGCATCCCTTTCCACCTCTCACTCTCAACTCTCGGCTGGCCCAGCTAAGGGCTGTGGACCACAGAGTGCTCCTTCAGTATCGCCTATGTGAGAGGGATCCTTCTTACTTTTGCTCTGTTGTGATCGGGCCATCAACTCTATTAGACACAGTAACAGGTGGCCCTGACCCACTTTCCTGGCTCTGCCCCAGTGCAGAATCTGAATTACTAAACACAAGAACCCAGGTCATCGTGGACTCTGTCTGGTAGATGAGCTCAGCCTCAGTCTCACTAGGCATCCCCAGCTACCCACCCCCAAAACCTCTATCCACATCTACGTCCATTCCTCTNGCTGTTTAGCCGCAAAAATTGAGTTTCTTAACAAAAACTGTCCTTTTCATATGTTGCCTTGGTTTATTTAACAGATGCACCCACTTTGTATATATGAAAATAGCCCAGGTTAGTGTGTGGCATACAAATACTCCTCCAGCATCAAGGGGCATCACTCACGGCTCTCTAGCTTCCGGGTGTTCTTCTTGGCTCCACAGCTTGGCTCTTACAGATGAGGACCAGGTGACTTACTGACTTGTCTCTTCTTGCCCCTGGCTAGGTGGCAGTGGAGAGCAGTCGCACGGAGCAGCCCAGTGGAAGGTAGAGGAGGGTTCTGAGACTGTGCTCCCGAGACGGAGAAGTGTGTTCCACATCGAGTGGTCATCCATCCGGAGGAGAAGCAAAGGTGTGTCCATTGTCTCCCTCACGCTCAGGCNGCAGCTTCCTATCTCAAAGCAGGCAACAGTGATATCTACACAGTGGCAGCACCCACGACACAGTGATCCTTTTAGTACATGACCACGGACCAAAGCCACAGGTTTCCCGTTTCTGAACACATGTTGCCTGGTGGGGAAATAATCCAGAATAAGTGTGATGAGCTTGACAAAGGTCTCAACTTGGCTCTGGAATTGCCTGCAACCTGTTCCCAAAGATTCAAATTTAACCTCTCAGGAATACAGCCTGGGCCAGCAGCCGAATCTTTTAGAACTCTTCAAGAGATTCAAACTTGCCATCAATTCATAAAACACTGATCATGCCACACATGGTGCTACTGCCTCCAATCTCAGCGCTCCGGAGGCGAAGGCAGGAGGATAGCCAGGTGGGGTGTATATATATATGGAACCCCTCTCAAAACAAAGACTCCAAAGTCTACCACTTCAGAAGGCTTATGAAAAGCTCCCACCGTGACAGTGACAGCGGTGAGAAAACCAAAGCAAAGGAAAATTGTGGAGAGGAGTCCTCCATAGGCCAGAAGGGGACCCCAGAAAGAGGCCAGAGCTGAGCAAAGGCAGATACCAGAAACTTGAACCTACGCGAGGATCCTGGAGAGATAGTTGCAGTCAGCTGAGGGATAGAGAAACCTCTAGATAGGAAGGAATGCACTCTGACCCCACCACAGCCGCCTGCCCCCCACCCCAGCCATGGTTACACATGACCAGCTGGTTATACTGCGGCACTGCAATGGATAGAACTGACCCCTGGGTTGGTGCCCCCGGGTGTCACACACCTCCCAGANGCCGTCTCTGTGCCTGGCTGTCTTTCTATTCTTTGTCCAATTTCATCCATTCATAACTAAAGTCAGGCAAGTTAGAACAAGGGGCTTAGCATAGTTATGGGAAAACCTGCAAGTAGAGAGAGCCATGCAGGTCTTTGAGAGAGGTCCCTGTACACGGGGGCACAGGGGAGTGCATCCCCGTGCAAAGAGGCCTGGGATGGGGAAGTTCGTGGCAATCACTGAAGCCTGGCAGGCTGCTCCAGACAGATGCAGAGGGTCAGAGGGTGGCTCAGAGGAGAGGCCATACATGCAAGGCTCAAGTTCAGGTGCATTTTCTCTGTTTGCTACACTGGTGTTTGTAACCCCCGCTTCTTCACAAGTGAGAACAGGGTGCCTTCGGTACATCCCTTCTAGTGTTTAGACACCCTTAGTTGAACAGCCGAATGCAAACAGGCAGGCAGAACCCAGCCTGCCCTTCTCACACTTGACCACAGGAGGGCACCAGAGTACCAAGTCCAAACTTCAAAGGGCCTGATCTTTCCCAAGAGGACTTCACTGAAAAGGGTCGTCCTTAAAAATGAGCCAGGCTAACAACGGAAGATGTTTAGAGTCACATTAAAAGAGCTCTGTAGAATTACAAGGACATCTCAAAACCTACTTAAAGTGACTACATGGATATCATTTGTCCTGACCCAACTATTAAAATGCTAAAATTCGAAGCCAAAAAAATTTATTAAAGAATTTTCCTTATTTTCTGGGTTTAATTAGTGTTTCTTGCCCAAGCGTGGTGTGAGGTTATTTACTATAGGAACAGAAACAGTGGTTAGACACAGAGTAAATGTGTGACCACCATTAGGTTAAAAATAGATACTATCATAGCCAGGTGTGGTGGCACTCACCTTTAGTTTAGCACTTGGGAGGCAGAAGTAGATGATGTCTATGAGTTATGATGTGTATGATGCCTTAGTTTGCATAGCAAGTTCCAGACCAGCCAGGCTACATAGTGAGACCTCATCTCAAAAATAAAAACAAATACCATAATCAAAAGAGGGAAGGGGGGAAGGAATAATGTCCAAATCGTCTGCCTGAGGAGAACCAGTGCCAAGTTCAAACTCAGGTTGCCCATGACTTTATGAGGAACAGGCAAAGGACTTCAACACCNCAGCTCCTTTCTTTCAAAACATGTTTTTATTGGGACTGGAGAGGTGGCTCAGTGAATAAGGCCCTCTTGCAGAGGACCCAGCTTTGATTCCCAACACACACGGTGGCTCACAGCCATCTGGAACTATGCTCCCAAGGGAGCCAATATCCTCTTCAGGCCTTTGTGGGCACCAAGCACATATGTAGGGCACACATATATTTGCAAGCAAAACACTCACACATCAAATGAATGAATATTTAAAATATATTTTATTCTTTGAGAATTTCATATGTATTTTGATCACCTTTACCCCCACTACTCCTCGCCCTAACTCCTCACTCCCCCTTCCCACACTATGTCCCCCAACTTCATGTCCTCTTTCTTCTTTTTCTTTATATAACCCATCAGGTCCAATGTGTGCTGCCCAGGTATTCCCAGGTATGGGGCCAGCCACTGGAGTGTGGTTGACTTACCAGGAGCTATACTCTTTCAGAAAACTGACTCTCTTGCTCCCAGAAACCCTCAACTATCTATAGCTCCTCAGTTAGGTGTAGGAGTCCATATCCCTATGTGCTAGAATGTTGATGGGCTTGGCCTTGTGCAAGCAACCACAGCTGCTGTTAATTTATGAGTGTAACGGTCCTGCCATGTCTAGAAGGCCCCCCATTTTGCCCCAATCCTCCCCAACCTCTGGCTTTTACAACCTTCCCGCCCTTTCTTCCTAACGGTCCCAAGCCTTGGGGGGTAATGTGAGATACACATGTCCCACTTGTGGTGAAGCAATCGACTGGCACTTATTCTGTGTGTTTGCCACTGTCCACTCCACTCCCAGTCCCTTTTTGTGCACCTACAAGTCTCTATGTGATACAGAGANCACAGAGAAGCCACTGTTCCTCTGAGAGGCTAATCCAGAGGTCAAATTGGGTAGGGGCATCTTGATTAAGGGCCACTGGGATCTCTGAACCTCCTATATTCCTTCATGTCCTGTTTTCATGATGATGTGCAGTTTTCCCCAAAGAGAGACCCCCAAATAGGCCTCACCAATAAAAGAAAAGAAGGACTCTTATCCATAAGAGTCCGTAGTTTTATGCTTCTCTGTGGAATAGAAGATACTAAGCAGTCTAACCCAAGTCTTTGAAGAAATTACTGTCAAAATGCCAAAATACAGGTGTCTGAACTGATGGCTCTCTCTTTCTTTCCAACTCCAGTGTTTGGAAAAGGTGAACACCAAGATAGACAGACCAAAGAGCCACTTCCCTACCCATATCGGAAGCCCACAGTGGAACTGTTTGTGAGTATGCTGACCCCAGANCAGAGACAGCATCTTGTAGCCCACAGCAGGGTGAGGAGTTGCAGTCCGTCAACGATTCTCTAATTCAGGCAAACGTCTCTTGAGTTGTGTTTTCAGAATGTAGTCACATGGATTAAAATGTCTATTTTTTGCAGTTTGCTTTGTGAGCTGTCATACTTTTCCATTGCATCATTTATCCTCAGTTTGCATTTAGGAAATAAGATTGTGCCGGGTTTTTTTTTTTTAAGAGTCTTTGTGTGTTTAATCTCATACCTTTGTGTTTAAAATTCAAAAACTGGAANGCTAAGTAGGGAAATAATTTCTTTTAGAAAGAATGTAAGACAGTNGTTTTTAAGAAAATCAAGACATGTGGCTAAATCTTCTTTCTCCCATTTGACTTTGACCCTTGCAACATGAACTTCTGCATGCCTGAGTCCTCATCCACAGAACAAGGGTGAAGAGACCATCTCATCCTTCCTCACTGAGGTTGAATATATCAAATAAGATGATGTGTCCAACAAAACAACCTAAAGAGACAGGGAGATGGTTAAACAGCAGTTGAACAAAATCTCAAGTGAAAAATCTTAGTTTGGTCCTCCAAGAGACTTCAAATGTCACCCAGTGTGAAAATCCCCAAACTGTGAAGATTCTTACCTATTTCTGGCCCCTGGGCAGGATCTGGACACCATGGAGGAGAGTTCTGAGATAAAGGCNGAAGCCAACACAGCCAGGACTTCCTGGATTCAGAGCTCTATGGCTGCTGGGGGGAAGAGACTCAGCAAAGCCTTGAGCTACATCACAGGAGAGATGAAGGAGTGTGGAGAAGGACTTAAAGGTACAGTCTGTGATGCCAACCATTGACAGCCCCCAAAGCGCCTGTCTTACTCACCCCCTGGAAACACGCTTGGAGGGCTTCTCTGCAGACCAGTTGGAGATCTCTTTTAAGGGAGCCTNTCAGAGAAGCTTCTTCTACCATTAAAGCAGAGGGTCTCTTGGGATACAAACACCCGTATTTGTAACTGTGCTGTAAGGATGGATAGTTGTGTGAGGTCTTGTTTCTCAACAGAAAAGTTCTACTGACCCAAATATACCACCCGAATATGCAGACAAACACTGGGATTCTGAATCCAGTATTCTAGACAAATATGTACTGGATGGCTTAGGGGAACTGTGTCTACTAGGGCAGGGCGTTCTCTCTAGAAATCTCCATATTGCTTGGCTCATGGGTTTCATACCCTCTCTGCACCAAGAGAATTTTCTGGAAATTTTATGCCACTCTCTTGGGAAGCAGAATTAAGCTCAAGATAGGTGTCTGATCCCCACCATGGGTAAAACAGCCTAGAGACTAGTAGAGATTGCATCGAGCTAGCAATGGCTGGCAAATGCTCTGGGCATTCAAATACATCCCTGTGTTCTTTGTTTAGCCTCCTCTCTGACTGATTAGCCCATACATGCTAGTCCCCTGAAGACCCTCGTTCCCACTGCCACCTGCAACCTAGCCCAGGCCTGACCTGCTCTGAGCATGTGCTGATTCTCCCCACCATTTCAGACAAATCTCCGGTGTTCCAGTTTCTTGACTGGGTGCTCCGAGGCGTGTCCCAGGTGATGTTTGTGAACAACCCTCTCAGCGGCATCCTCATCGTCCTTGGCCTCTTTGTGCAGAATCCCTGGTGGGCCATCTCAGGCTGCTTGGGAACGATTATGTCGACACTGACTGCTCTCATCCTGAGCCAGGATAAGTAAGTCCCCAAGTCCTGGCATTCTAGTATAAGGCTAGGAGGCCACTCCCTAGGAGGACCATTGTCTCCTTCCTACCCTCTAGCCCAACCTCCTGAAAACAATGACATTGGTAACTAGACACTACTCTTCCTTGACAGCAAAGGGTAGACAGGTTACCTTTGCTCCCTACTCCTAAAAGAGTAGCTTGTTTGAGGATGGCTTGTCAGGCCTCAAGTTAGAAAGCTGTGACTCAGTTAAAATCACAGGGAGGTCACCACCACCACCACCACTACCCCATTCTACCAGCTCGTCCTTGTGTCCTCAGGTCAGCCATTGCAGCAGGACTCCATGGCTACAATGGGGTGCTTGTGGGGCTCCTGATGGCTGTGTTCTCAGACAAGGGCAACTATTACTGGTGGCTATTGCTACCTGTCATCGTTATGTCCATGACTTGGTAAGTTTGCTTCTAGAATTCCTGTGTGTGTGTGTGTGTGTGTGTGTGTGTGTGTGTGTGTGTGTGTGTGTGTGTNTACATGCATTCAGGTTTATTTGCCTGTATGTCCAGGGTGGAAGCCAGAGATTGACTTTTGGTGTCCTCTGTTACTCTCCACCTCATTTTCTGAGAAAAGGTCTCTCACTGAACCTGGCCACTGTTTTGGTGAGGCTAGCTGGCCAGCAAGGTGCAGAGTTTTACCTGTCTCCACCCACAACACTGGGGTTATAGACACATGCTGCCATGCCCCGCTTTTGACACGGGTGCTGGGAATCCAAACTCAGGTCCTACGGTTTGCACAACAAACACTTTACCCACCAAGTCATCTCCCCGTCCCAATCAACATCCTCTTTAACCCAACCCTATGACTGCCTTTTTTACTTCGGTTTTAAAGTATTTGTCATTTAGCTTGAATGTCAGGAACACCCACTAGAAGCGGTTCCTCACGAACTGAGAGTGTCACGCCAGATCGTCTGTGTGCAGTGCCTCAGCAGCTGCCATCCTTTCTCTGAGATCCCAAAGGACTTCTGGTCCTGCCCTGGCTGAGTCCAAAGCAAGAAACTGCTGGCCACATAAGCTAAGAGCTGCACAGAGTCCTGCCAGTATCTGGAAATCTCATCCCTCCTGCTCCCACAAGATTTTCTCCATCCCTTAGACTGCTGACGAGACTGAAACAACCTCACAGGGTAGACGGAAGTCTAGCCATGAAGCCAAGACCTCCAAGTACCAAACTTCTCCCTCATTTCCAGAAAATGAAGGGTAGTCTGCGCATGAAGTCAGAGTACTTGGCCACTCAAAATATAGTAATGACTGTAATTCCCTCCCTTTCTTCTCCTGACCCTCCCTCACTCTTCTTGCCTAGGGGATGGAGTCCTATGACTCTGAGAAAATCCCAAGGATCTCCTAAAGTCATCCTTCCGAGGTTGAATGTGAATCTTCCCCAGTCTCTATGTCCTGCTCAAGAAAGAAACCCAAGGAAAGGCAGACAGGAAGCTGCTTTTCTCTGGGTAAACCAGGCTTCTCTGCCGCTGTGTGGTCTAGTTCCAAGGCAAGTGGCATCTGATGAGTCTCTCGTTTCTTCCACCAGTCCCATCCTTTCCAGTGCCCTGAGCACCATCTTCAGCAAGTGGGACCTCCCAGTCTTCACACTGCCCTTCAACATTGCCGTGACCCTGTACCTGGCAGCCACAGGCCACTACAACCTCTTCTTCCCGATGACACTGCTGCAGCCTGTAGCCGCCACACCCAACATCACCTGGTCAAATGTCCAAGTGCCTTTGGTAGGTGTCATGAAAGAAGGAGAGCAGTATTTGTACAAATTCAATGTCAAACTGAAAAACTCATTTTGCACATCAGAAACAAGCTATTCACAGTTACATAGTACAAGGTGTTCTCCATACGTATCCTGTGAGATCTATCCTTGTCTCCTAAGAGCTAGAAGGTTCGTTTCCGGTTCCTCCCTATGATAACACAGAGGAAGAAACCAAATCCAAATTTAAAAAAAACCACCCAAGGCCCCACAGTGAATTACTGGAGAGCCAAGTCCAGGCTAGAACNCTACCCCCATATGTGATCTGGGCTCTTTGCTGCCTTCCTTTGTTTGGAAGCCTTTTTGATACTTAAGCCCAATTTTAACATACTCATATTGTCTATTTTCTTTCATTCATCACACTGTATCATTAAAGTACACACAACACGCCACTACCCATCAATCTAAAAAATTGTAGCCTATTCCATTCTCTTCGTGAGCCTTGCTCGTATTTTGAAGCACAGGTTTACCTCCATTCAGAAACAGAGGTAGCAGAGATTTTCATCTTTGTAAAGTATTTTATGTATAATGCTTACCTCTGGAAGCTTGCCAAGATAGTGAATAAGAAGCAATATTAAAAGTATTAAACAGGATAGGAAAATGTGGCCATTAGGCTTCTTAACTAACTAGGCACTTTTTTTCTAAGACCTTCTACTTTCCATTACACTAAAGAACTGACTTCCTGTTCCAGTTTATAGCTCAACCTGGAACTTCGTTATTGGTGATTCATCACCACAAAGCCATTGGGCTTATTAAAGGAAGTTTCAGAAATAATGGTGTCCAGTGCCTCTCAGCATTCCATGGTGTCGTCGGCAGAGCCCTGCAAACACAGAGAGCGGCATCGTTATTCAGAAAAGACATTATTCTGTCAGCCTTATCCTTGGTCATTATCATGGGCGTTGGGGGGGGGGGACAGCATTCGTGGTCCAGAGGTGAGAAAAGGGCTGAGGTGGTGATTCTCTCTCAGGAGTTTTCCTGTTCATAGGGTTTACCCAGTCCCTATCTTTTGGAGCCAAAATTGTTTTATTNGGTACGCTATGAAAAGATACTGTTAGAAATGAAAAAGTTCATTATATTCTCAAAAATATTTCAGACTTTTCTAGAAATGAAATATTTTTAATAACCCATACAAATAGTTTAGACCACCCCACACACACACACTGATTCAGGGGAAAAATTCAATTTTGAGCAATCATTCTTGAAGAAATAACCTTCTGGACTCTGATGGGGATTCGTGTGTTGGGCTTTCCAATTAAAACTTGTACTTTGTGCTTCAAGAAAATGAGCAATGGGTGTCAGAAAGAGGTTCTAGAGACCCCAGCAGTGTAGAGTGACCACTGAGGAGACTCCCAG
>LZPO01027669.1:13016-23365 GCA_001675575.1 Neotoma lepida
TTTCTGAACAGCAATCTCAGCAGCTGTGTTCTGCTGACAGAGAAATAGGCCAGTGCTGGAAACTCTGCAGCTCCATCACAGACAGCACCGTGGTGTACACTGAGCTGCCTCAAAACAAAGGAGTGGGGCTTGCTTGTTTTCCGGAGGCAAAGNCTGATGGAGTTGATTGTGCTGCTCTGTACATGTGCCCACTTCCAGCTAGCTGAATGGCGTGTCAGCAGAGACAACCTTGCCCCTTTGTTTCTTAGAACATACCCAGGGGCTCCCCAGTTGAACATTTCTCATACAGAAACTTGACTGTGTTTGCCTTAGATGAGGATACTGTCAACTGAAAAAATAAAAGGCAGTTTTCAAAACAAGTCGAACCAATACATGTTTAAAAATAAAAAGCAGGCTCTTCAGAGAANTCTTGTTAAAATCAGAATAATAGCAATGGGTATAATAACAAGGTCCGGTTCCTTTGCAGTGTCTCCTAGCTTTTCCTTAGTGAATTTGTATTATTTTAACGAAAGGTAAAATCTGTAAAAGACTAAGCCTGGGAGTTTGGGAGCACTGAACTGTAAAGTCTTCCGTTCTGACCAGTATGGCAGCTGCATTTGGAGCAGGAGCTCTTGAGTGAGGTCCTGCTTGAGAGAACCCTCAGGAGCACCAAGCCTTGCCCCCCACTCATCGTCCAGGGCCTAGATGGAAAGCTTATGTTTGAGCCATGCACTTGAAGTCTCNGCCAGCTGTATCCGGAGTCTCTAGCCTCCGCCGTGCTCTTAACTCGGATGCTTATCCTTGCTTTCCTGTGTTGCCCTCAACATCCACCATCCACTTGGATGCAGCTCTACATGGCCACTGATCTGAATATCTTCCTTCAGTAGCATGCTGGAACTCCCAGGGTGTAGATACCTTAACCTCACAGTCCAGTCCTTTCTGCTTTTCTACTCAGCATAACCTCATGTCACTTGTCCCTTTGTATGCCCCAGGCCTTTGCACCTGCTGCACCCTCCCCAACTCATCTGGCTTGTTCACACTCAGCTTTACCTGGGTCTTCACTGCAAGGTGCATCTCACTTAATCTGAGTACTTGTTGCACACCCCAAGACTCAGACCCAGCACCACTGAGCAGCAGGTGTGTTCTTGGTATAGTCAGCTTTTCCTAGAGCTGATGGACAGCAGCGCTTTTCACATGTGTGTAAAGACATGGAAGAGGCTTGAGTAACTAACAAATGAGTGAGAAACTACTTCAATTCTAAAATGTCCCTTTTCATCAATATGAATTAAGAATTTGGATGAGAATCAGATATACAGCTGTTCCCTAAGGTGTGCCATTGTTTCTGACTTTCCACACTGGCCTAGCACAATGGAGTAGAGGAAGAGCATCTCGGGAAGGCTAGTTAACATCTCTCTTCCTCCCTCACTTCATCCAGTAAAAGAAACTAAAAGCATTTCTTAGGGCATACANGAGGTACATGTGAGGTTCCTGGAATGTAGTCATTTGGTTGATATTGGAGTGCTTGCTGTATACTTGGCATAGTTTGGTGAACAAATACCCTGCCATTAGTAGAAAGAAAGACAAGTGACAAAGTGATGAGAGCCAGAGGGTAGCATGTGTGAGAAGGTTGGTTCAGAACCAGGACCTCCCGACACTGGAAAGGAAGACCTGGAGGAGTGGGGGTGCTTCCTGAATTGTCCCACCGCGATGCAGCCAGGCCAAGTTGTTTAGTTTTGCTCTGATTTTAATCTCTGGAAAGATTATGTCTTCTTTCATCAGTATACCTATAATTTAGCCTAAATGTCAAGAAAGTGTTTTTGAAATTTTCTAAGTTATACAAACATCTGGAATTACCATTATTACTGTAGTGATTTCTGTGCTTCTGCTATATGCTCTTTGGACTTGAATAGAACATTCCCTACTCCTACCCCCAAGGCCTTTTCTGATGTTACTCCACTCAACATTGGGTGTATCAACTGCTTTGTTACACCTTATTGCAGCTCAGCCTGGGGTAATATATGTGAGGTATAGGAAAGACGTACCTCTGTCACTTGAGGTGCATGCTGATGTGGCAAGAAAGACTTTACAGTTCTGTGGGATAAACACCCAAGTGTCATTGCTNATGGAATTGTGGGCCAGTCATGGAGTAACCCGTGTGAAGCCTTTAATCAGAAGCTGTCCAGCAGATACTTTGAACTAGGAGTGCTTAGCAATGAGAAGTGGGTCGTGCTGTTTGACCTGCCCGTGTGCCTCAAATACTGAACTCACTCCTTTAAGATTTTGTGTCTATTGCTGGGTGTGTCTGATGTTAAGAAGCACCTAGAAATACTAGATTTGGAAAGAAAAAAATTACTGCNTTAGCTTTCTGCCACATTCAAAATGAATACTGTATAATGCATCTTAAACTTAAAAAAAAAAACAGATTTCTCTACTTAAGAATCCTAAACATTGGTTTAAAAGACTTTTTTAAAGGAAGCCTGAAACCTCTTATTATACCTAATCAATGTAAGCTTGGGAAGTTCTTCCTGATGTCTGGCCCAAATCTTCTATGGTTTCAGTGTATTTCTTTTCATTTGTACAAATGGAAAACAGCTNCCCAGCCTTCCCAATGACAACCTTTATGTGCTCGCAGACAGAAGTAAGGTCACCCCCAGCTTTCTTCCTCTGGACTTTGATGCCTTTATCCCAACTTTCAGAGTTTCCACTTCCCATCCCTTTAATCATTTCTTGATTTCCCCTAAGCTTTTCTACAGCTCTCCTGAAATTCAGATTCCAAGCAGAACATAATATTGCAAGGCTCACCATTACCCTTCCCAGACTGTCATGTGTCCCAGTCATTCATACAGGAAATAGGTAACATTGTCCACATCCAGAAAGATGAGATATAGGACTAACAGCAGATGGGGCCCAGTTTGTAGGCAGTTAGCAAGCCAAAACTCAGGTCTNTCTAAGAAGTACTCACAGGNGTACACCTCCTGCTTCCCCTTCGGGAGACACACCCAGAACACACCCAGGGAGATGATGAGCAGCTGGTTTTCGAGGGCCTGTTGCTTAGGGGAGATGCAGTGTGTGTTGAAACTTCTTGCTCAACACCATCCCTGTTGCTTAGACCTCTGAGTGGTTTTCAGTGTGACCTCTCTGCTGCCTCCAGTTCCTTTTAAAAAATGAAATTCCTGAGCAATAGTTGAGGCGTTTTCAAAGTCATATGTCATATGAAGTAGGCATGCAAGTCTGACCAGAAAGTTCCACAGACTTCTCATGCTGAAGTACAACTGAGCTCAGACATTCTTGACAATTCTTTCTTTAGTTATATCTGCAGGAAGCAGGGGACCTAGGNAAGTGCAGGCAGGGGGCCAGAATGATTGTGTACTGCATTCCCTAGGTTACTTTCTAGCTGCTTGTAGACTCTATTTTAAATGTTGACTGAGAATTTACTAATAAGTATTATAAATCTTTACCATGTTTTTGCTCCCTTCAGATATTAGGGCTCATCACACAGTGCCTAGCAGGTGCTAATTACCCTTGTGCTTTGGATATTCTGCAATTTTTGTATTGCAACCAGTATTCACAAGTGCCTGGGATATCAATGTTGGGGTAACTGATTGCAGGGGTGTCATCCTGTATTAATGAATGAAAATGCAGGTCAGTGATGTTTCACAGTAAGACACAGATTTAGATACATCTATATGCCTGAGCATGTCCAAGTTCTAGAAAGCCAACTGTGTTTTCATGGGTTCTGCCCAGTCTTCATTTGAAGTGAGGCATACCGTTCTTGATTCCATTCTGGTTAACCTCCAGAAAGCTTGTGTACAGTTAAGAGACATTGAGTAGGGCAACTAATTTATTTTTCCCTCCTTAGTCAGGTTAGAATTCTAGTGGGGTCTGTAAAGACTGCCTACCAGCTCGTATGCGAGGGCAGAAACTTAAAGGTCTGGTATTTTATTGTAGTGAACTCAGATGTCTGTTTTCTTCCTTGCTGAAATTGTGTCCTTCTGTCACTGAGCAGGCATTCTGAACACATGTTGCACTGAGGACTGAGTGGGTGAGCTACATTTGTAACCTCTGTTTCCCTCTTATAGTCTAACAGGCAGCCGGCTAAGTTAAACCTTCTCACCTGCCAGGTGAAACCAAATGCAGAGGACAAGAAGTCTTTTGACCTGATATCACGTGAGTCCCGTTTTTAAAACCTGTTTGGTTACTGTGGTTCTGGCAGCTACAGGTCTAGGTATTTATACACCAAAATTTTTCAAAATGAGGTTCCTCAGAGTTAACCCCCAGCTTGTGTAGGGAGACCCATGNGAACCCTTTTGTTGGCTCACTTCCTTGTTTGAGGGAGAATCTTACTTTGTCCCCTAAGCTAACCTTGAATTCAAGCAATCCTGCCTCAGCTTCTCAAATCCCTGAATCTATAGGTTAGTACCACCTAGGTCTCTTAGTTTGCACTGTGAAGGCCTAGCTGGGTCCTGTGTGATTGTGTTTAGAATGTGAATGGATGGCTAGGTGTGGTGGTGCATACTTTAGGCAGGGGTAGGTAGAGCTCATGAGTTGGAGGCCAGCCTGTTCTACCTGTCAGGTCCAGGCCAGCCAGAGCTACATAGNGAGACCCTGTCTCAGAAAAAAGAGTAAGACTCTAGCCTTTGCATTGAGCTGTTTCTAATGTCCCCTCAGACAAGTTTTCTAATTATATTACCATGTCACTCATTGATCTGCAAAGATACAAGTTTTGGTGTGAAGCCCAGACACTTAAGTTATAGGAGATTCTACCTTGCCCCCGTTAAGAAGCGCTGGTGTAGACGCAGGAATGCAACAGGTACACCACTGTTGCAACGTCTGATTTGTCTATTACATCCTTGCAAAAACCAGGCTCTTCAAGGAAAAGTCAGCTCCCTTGCTTCTAAACAGTTACTTTGAAACTCACTGAATTGTTGCACCACACCCCTCACTTTGTCACTGCATGGCACTTTGCTTTTCTCCTTGATGAGGGAGCAAGACCAGCCACCAGCTCTCTGCCTGTATTCTGTGTTCTCTGTGTTCAGCAGTTGGCCTGAGGTACTGTTTTCCTAGACTGTACTTACTGACCCACTGTGCAGCTAAGGGACTCCTTCTACACTACTCTACAGAACAGTGAGACTCAGCTGGGGATATAGAGCTAAGGGGGAGCACTTGTCTGGCACATNCTCCGTTCCATTCCCAGCACCTCAAAAGCAAACAGATAAATAGGATAGACCAGAGCCACTCTGTACTGTCCTGAAATACTACAGCACAACTTAAAGCCCAGCATGGCAGGCTAGGAGCCAGATGACCTACATCAAAAAGCACAGATACATAGTCCTGCCCTTGAAGTTCTCTGGCGAGGTCCTATGATTGAATCGTTTGTGAGGCTCTTCAGATGAAGGCTAAATCTCCTGCAGCCCCTCTGAGCAATTCAGATTCCCTATGATTTCCATGATTACTTGGATTATTGATGGTGATTACCATATGACTTGGTTATTAATAGGCATCAGTTATTGAGTGTCTAAATCTATCAGGTGTCATTTTGTATAATGTTGCTAATTCTGACAAAAGGTCATCANTTTCCCATTTTGTAGAAGAAAAAGCTGGGGAAGTTGGGCCAGGTCACCTAGCAGTAAGGANGGCACTCAGAAGTGCCTTGCTCTCTCTCAGGATGCTGAGTGGGAGTGCCTGCCTGGAGCAGTCACATAAGGAAGTGTTCTGTGTTGCTTGAGTTAAATATGTTGAAGCACTAGTACAGTTCTGAGTTTTTAAAATGAACTTCCCTAATGAACTTCCCTGTCCACTGNATCTGTTAGGCCTTCTTGGAAGGCAGAGGTTAAACCAGTCTTCATAGATCCTGATTCAGCCAGAGAGCATCCCATTCAGGGCCAAGAGTGCAGCTTCCCTGCTGCAGTTAGAATGTCATGGGGGATGGGGAATCCTTTTTGGATGGAAGTACTGACTTGTGCCAATTTGCCACTGTAACTCCTCTGGGTCCAATAGGACCTGTCCCCTTCTCAATTTGTCTTTCAAAGAGGCATCTCAGCCAGGTGTGCTTGTTCATGCCTGCAGTCTCAGCACAAATGAGACGAAGAGAGCAAATTCAAGATCGGCCTGTGCTGTACAGAGCAAAACTATCTTTTAAAAAAAAAAAAGCCTACTGTTTGCTTGGTATTTGTGATCATTTATTTTAGTCCTCCGTACTTAAGGAAAATAATATTAGTAAAGTGAATTGTTAAGTTTGTTAAGTTGTTAATACATAATGGTATAAAAAATACTAAGTTCTTAGTTTGTGTTTTTCAGGGACTTTAAAACTACATTACGCATGCTTGCCAATATTCTACTTTCTGAGATATTATGTTTTTATGTTTTAGATAATAGAACATATCACTTTCAAGCAGAAGATGAGCAGGATTATGTAGCGTAAGTACTTTCAAAGTGATGGTACAATGGTTTGAAGTCAAAACATTAACTGTCCTGGTGACTTGACACTTCTTTCCTGCCCCTCGACCTTCACACTCTGCTCTTCTCTCCATCTGTCCTGGGTACCACTAGGATTGTTGCTCCCTTCTCTCTGCCTGTAGCTTCTTCGCATGGCTCTGCGCTTCTCTGGTCCACATTCATACACAGCCATGTAGAGACCCCTGAGCTCTTTGAGAACAAACATTGAGCCTTGCTCATCCTACAATTGTGCTACCTGCATTAGGTGTCTTGCTTGGTGTTTGCTCACAAATGGGAGCCATTTGAAATGTTCTTGGGTACTACCTGGATGCTTAGCTGTTCCTGTGAGAGATACAGAAGAGGATGGCTCTAATGGAAGACACTGGCAGTGTCCTCTTGCTGTACAAGTATGGCACAGTCAAAGGGAACCTGGTGCAATGGGAAGAGTTGGGTATCACATACCACTGGGCTACATCCGAGTCAGTTTCNTTCCTTTTTCCCTCTGGTAGCCTGCCTGGAGTTCAAATGNCANTTTGTTGCATTCTCAGCTGTTTTCATTGGTGTGAAAGCAGTTAATTAAGCCATTTTGAGGTGTTTAAAACTTTATTTCTCACAAGTAATTTGGACCAAGTTTCTGAACTACCCAAACTCACTGTCCCATCAGTGACATAGTCACCATTATTTTCCTTCCTTAACTCCATGGGGCCACAGAATTCTGTTCGGATCCATTTGTTTCACTTACTTTCCTCCTCCCACTCCCTTTTCTCTGGAGTAGTAGACTCTTCCCAATCTCAGACAATGATAAAGGAGTCTGAAANGGAACAGGAAATGGACCAGAAGTAGGTCGAGTTTGGAGAAAGAACAGAGGAGCTCGTGAAGGCCAGCTAGCTGCCAAGAATTATGAGAAGCAGTAAGAATGCAATAGTAAACCACACAGAGCCCTGTCTTAGAGATGAGACAGGCCACATAACATGGTGCTGGCTCTCAGCTCAGGGACTGAGAAGAGGCCCNTGTACTGGGCACCCAGACTTGGAGCACACACCTTGGATTCTTAGGGCACTGCTCAGAGATGGCTTTCTACAGACAGGTAAACCTGGCCTGAGCCAAGGGAGCTAGTAAAGTGCTCTCTGCCTTCCCAGTGGAGGGAATCAATGGCTTGATATTGTGGCATAGAGCTGGCTGACTGGAGTGACTGGGACTGAGAAAGGAAAATGCCAGGAAAGCTGTCCTCACCCCACTCCAGATTCAGAGAGGGGTAATGCATACGGTGTCGCATTATGCTGTGTGTACCTTGTGCCTTGTTAATCCTCAGCCTTGCACTTGTTAANCGAGTTCACAGTGGTTCGGTGCCCACGTTCACAGTCCCAGGAAGTGAGCATTTTAACTAGACAGTTGCAAACTTCCTTTTTCCTAATTCCTCTCTTCCCTGGTCCTCAAAGCCCTAAGNAGAAGACAAATGAGAAATCTGTGTGAAGCAGGGAAGCGACCTCCTTCATCCTGTTCTCTTGGCTCAAACACAAGCCTTCCATGTCTTAGTCTTAGAACACACAGACACTTCCTCCAGGTCTTGTTAGGTGAAGGTTTCCTGCCTGTGGGGTGCGACACTCATAGTAAAAGGCTCCCATCAGTCTGTTTGTTTGTTTGTTTGTTGTTGAGATAGGATTTCTCTGTGNAGCCCTGGCTGTCCTGAAACTCACTCTGTAGACCAGGCTGACTTCAAACTCAGAGATCCACTTGCCTTTGCCTACTGAGTGCTGGCTGGGATTAAATGCATGTGCTACCACTGCCCAGCCCTTCAGTGTATCTTGATGTTAGTGGCTATTTTGTGCTTTGAATNTCCTTGGAGATTCTGGTAGGGAAGATAGGCTTTATTTCCACTCTTCATTTACCTCTAGGTTTATATAGCAACACTGACTTCCTGTCTCATGTGAAACTGTCCAGTGAAATTAGAGAAAGATTTCTCCTCACTGAGGAAGGGGCAGGTGACAAACAGCAGGTGCACATTTGAAGTCTGGACACCTGGATTCTAGTCCAGGCTCTGCTGTCTAAGTGGCTTTGGTTCTTCAGACACGTGATCTGGCCTCAGTTTCTCATCCAGAGGCAGTTGAGTAGGTAGGGATTACATATCTCACAAAACTTTGAGACTGAAAATAAAACATAAACCTTACTGGCACATGGGAGTTTTTGTCTTAGAAACTCAAAGTGAGTTTTGTAACTTTTATTTATTTATTTTTTTTTGGTCTACCTGATAAAACAGTAGTTCTCAAACTATGGGGGGGGGGTGTCAAATAAGCCTTTCACAGGGGTCACATATCAGATATCTGAATATCAGATATTTACATTACAATTCATAACAGTAGCAAAATAACAATTAAGTAACAACAAAAATAATTTTATGGTTGGGGTCACCACAACATGAGAAACTGTATTAAAGGGTCACAGCATTAGGAAGGTTGAGAACCACTGCTATTTTTTTTAAAACTTGTCATGGGCTGGGGATGCAGCTCAGTTGGTAAAGTGCTTGCCTAGCATTCACAAAGCCCAGGGTTCGACCCCAGCATGGCATAAACCAGACCTGCTGGTGCATGCCTGTAACCTCAACTTGGGAGGTGGAAGCAGGAGGATCAAAAGTTCAAAGTCATCCTTGGCTACTTTGAGATCGGCCTGGGACACATGAGACCTTGTCACACACTGTCACTAAATTCATGGGCCTTTTGAAATGTAGCTCTTCCATTCTGTTCTACCAGATTTGAATTATTTCTTTTGAAAATTAATTAATTGTCCTTAAAGGCACATTTTCTGATTATCGTGACAAACTTTTTTTAAAATCATGAGCCCATGGTAAGAGGCATGTATGGCATAATGGAGAGTACTCTGAAAGTGTAGATAGTGTCATTGTGATCCAAGCCAACTTAAGACCTTGGATAAGTCACAAATTCTCTGGCTTCCTGGCCTCGAGGTATTTTAACCCCTAAGGCTCTTGGCGAATTCTGTCTTTACAACAATGTGAATCAAGTGCCTAAGAGTTACTGATCCCCACTGGGTATCCAGATGTCACAGTGCCTGAGGAAAGCAAAACCAAACCAAGCCTGTCTTCAAAGTTAGGATCGAGTAAGGGTCCGGAATGAAGGGCTGCCATTGACCCTGCTGAAACTGGTTTCTTGAATTGGGCTAAAGAAGTGGCACAGGGGTTAAGAGCACTTCCTACTCTTCCAGAGGACGACAGTGCCATCCTCAGCACGTGTGTGGCTCAAAACCACCTGTAACTCCAAATCCAGGAGATCTGATGCCTCCGACCTCCTAGGGCACCTGTGCGTGCAGGAGTACACACACACACACACACACACACACACACACACACACACACACACACACACACACACACACACTTTAAAATAGTTTTCAAAAGTTTTTTTAAAAAGCAATCTCTAATTTCTAACTTGATGCTAGTAGAACAAATACTAAGTAATTTAAAGTGTTTTGGATGTCCCACCCACTCCTAGCCTTGCTTCCCAAGTGCTCTATTTTCTGTGTCATCATAGAAATAAGATGCTGGGGACAGTTCTCAAAACAAACTGGAGGTGAGCACCACCTAGAGTCAAGTGTGGGACTTGCAAACACACCACTAGCAGCCTGGTTTGGCTTTAAAATCTCCTGCCGTTGCATTTACTCCATAGGTTTTGTAGGTAGTACTTTGCTTCATATTGTGTCGCCCTGTATTTTATTCTAACGATGGGCTCAGGCCTGAACCTCTGTATTAATAATTAAGAACAAACCGTAGCTGTCTGTGTTCTAAGTGTAAAAAAAGCAATGATGTGGCTGTGTTTTTATTTATTTGTTTCCTTTTTCAAGAATAAATTGGGGGCTTTTTTTCCCTATTAATGAAAATAATACAAGCTTTTTTTCTTTATTTCTCTTTTTTTTCTTTTGGTTTT
>LZPO01027669.1:38402-57460 GCA_001675575.1 Neotoma lepida
TCCTTGGTGGGACTGTTAGTGGTGAAGAAGTAGGAAGTATAAAGTCTTCCCTTCACTGTGTCCCTGCTGTGAAGCTGTGGTGATGGCTGGCATACCACACTGAGAGCCACAGGAACCAGGTGACCCCTGACCCCACTCTGCGGGAGTCTTCTGGNCACCTCAGAGACAGTCCTTGAGTTTTATCTCATCTGTTGTTTCCTGTACCAGCCAAGCCCCATCAAAAAGGAGCGCTCACCCAGACCCCAGAGCTTCTGCCACTCCTCCAGCATCTCACCNCAGGACAAGCTGGCACTGCCAGGGTTCAGCACTCCACGGGACAAGCAGCGCCTCTCCTACGGAGCCTTCACCAATCAGATCTTCGTCTCGACCAGCACAGACTCGCCCACGTCACCCACCTCTGAGGCTCCCCCTTTGCCACCTAGGAATGCCGGGAAAGGTACGGGCTTGAGGAATGCTTGTGGATTTGACCTCATGGCTGCTAGTCTGCTTTAAGTGGCAGAGTATGGAACATACAGTCAGGGACAGCTCAAAATTTAGACTGTCATTTCTCAGGCACCAGTAGGGAGAAAGGTAGTACATGAGTATTCTTGGCGCGTTATCTTGAAGTAAATTTCTGTGAATTACCTGATTTTGTGCCCATGCTACAGAAAAAGAAACTAAGATTAAAAGAGATAAAGTGGCTTTTCAGTGTCACACAGACAATAAGTAGTTGAGCCTCAGTCCAAGTGTCACATGGCCTGTCCTCTTTGTAGCAGGAATATACTCTTGGTTTTTTAAAGGACTACTTTTCTCTGTACTGAGATGCCTCTGTTAAACATGTGACCGTCTGGACTAAAGAGGAAGCTCAGTTGGTAGGAAGCTTGTCTTTTATATACGGGGCCCTGGGTTTGATCCCCAGCACTGTGTAAAATTGCATGAGGCGATTGTATCATCACTCTTCTTCCATATAGCCCAGCCTTCATGTTTTTGTTTGTTTTGTTTTTCCAGACAGGGTTTCTTTGTGTAGTCCTGGCTGTCCTAGAACTAGCTCTGTAGTCCAGGCTNGCCTCAAACTCACAGAGATAGACCTGCATCTGCCTTATAGGTGCTGGGATTCAAGGCATGTGCCACCACTGCCCAGCTACCTCCGTGCTTCTTAATCTAGTTATTTATATTCTTTTAATGACTTCAATATTCATTTCCCTTTCCTTTTATCACTTTATATCTGTTACTTTGCACTCTAAAATATGAAATAAAATACCCGCCATACTATTAGTCTCCTTTATAATCGTCCTGTCACTTGGGGGGCCTCCCTCCACTTACAGGATTTCTATTCAAATGAATTACTATTACTGATTTAAAAAAACAGCAGCACTACCATAGCAACATCTATAATGATAATAGCCCTACTTAATTGGCTGGTNCAGGAAACAATTAAAGGACCAGAAGTTCATNATCATTATTGACCTCATAGCAAGTTTGAGGACAACCTGGATGTCGTGAGACTGTGACTCCAAAGTGGGGTGGGGGTTGTCATAGCAGTAGGTAGTATTTATGAAGCATTTGCCTCATGAGAAACCACACACCAAACTTTCCTCATCCCNAGGACTCCAAGTGAGGTAGGTACAGTTATTGGTGTCTAGCAAATGAGAGATTAGAGCTCGCAAATGCCGAATGACTTCACTGCCTAAGGTTCTCATCTACCTGGAATCCTAAGCCAGATCCTGTATGAACAGAACCCACAGTCTTATACCCTGGATGAGGTTGTTTTCCCCAGAGACTTGTGGGGGATTGCCTAGAGTATTGTTACTCTGTATGTTGTCAGATACCTTCACCACCCTTGCATCTCAGGCCAATGGAGATGGTTCCTGTTCTATTACCACAACACACTCACCCTTTGTCCTCCCTTCGGTCAGTGTAGAATGTCAAGTAAAGTGCAGGAATACTAGCTGCAGGGGTTTTTACACCCAGGGCTACAGCTGAGGGTGCTCAAAGCTGTAGCTGCCAGAGAGTCCAANTGCGAATTCTCCCAGTGCAGTACGCTCAACCCAAGTTAGCACAGGTTTCCAGTGCCTCTTGGCATACAATGACAGGCCTATTTGAATCACACTGGGGCTATTTTCTGGCAAATGTGAGCTTTATTCAAAACTGTTTTTTCACAGCTTATTCTCCATTGAAACCGTGTTATAAATGGGAGCTGTGTTCTTAGAGAGACCCCAAATGGCCTTGTACATCATAAAATAATAGGGAACGATACAATAAGGCTTTGGCATGAGCAGTTCTCATCAAAGACAACAAGTGGCCTTAACAGCAAAGCACGTGGAAGCCAAGTGTCTCTACCATTCTACACTGTCTACTAGAACATGCTTTTTAAAGACCACTAACATATTAAGCTACAAATCCATACTGTGTGAACCCTGTGCTGTTCTTCCCTCTGCAAAACCATGTTCTCCAGCAAACCATGCTCCTAACAAGAAGACAGAGAGGAGCCTCCAGACCTGATANGGTGATGGAAGAATGGACTCCGAAGGATTTCATGGGCCCTGGTTATGCAGTGACCTGTCTTGACAGGCAGAGCCTGCACCTGTTTAGAGAGCCTTCCCTGACACCAGAACCCAGGGACCAACACACCCCACCCCCACCTCCTGCAGCCTCCTTGTGTAATTTTATCTCNCTGGGACGTAGAAAACCATCAAGTACACTATCTGGCTTAGTGCCAGGCATCACTGGCCTGCATTGAATAAATTCTAACCAGCTCTTTACCAAAGACCCAGAAAACAAAGACTACNTTTATTTAGTGGTTCAGCTGCTGAAACAGGAGCTCAGAGATTTGGCCATAGCAACCATGGTTAACTAAGGATAGACCACCTACCACTCCANTTTACAAATAAAGCCCATGCTTGAAAATAGAACTTGCTCTGCTGACTGATGGAGTTCCCCNCTGGGACATGAATGTCAGAGCATTGGACTATCTGATGCTNGCACAGACAGGCAGTCTCTAATGACAGGAACCAGGCACTGAACCATAGCTGCCCTTAGCCAGCTGGGCTCACATGCTCTCACATGTGGAAAACTTGTAGGGTNTAGACTGGAATTCTTAGAGGCCACTGTTAAAAAGCCAGCTGACACNCNGTGCAGAGATACTTGTGTGTCGTAGTCCCTGTGTTCCTTTCAATCCATCCTGCTAACCGGTAGAACCATCTGCATGAGAACAAAGCTGTCTTGAGTCAGTCATCCTTGGGATTGCTTTCTCTGCACAGCAAGGAAAGCCCTGGTCCTTGACTATAGCAGAAGCTACCCCCACAGACAGGAATTTAGGGACCTCAGGATAATGGCTTCCTGTAACAGAACAGATACCACTGACAAAGTTCCCACAGATAAGAGAAAGAATTCCTCTGAGCCCAGCTCAGGAATATTTTCAAAACCTTCCAGCTGCCTCATTAGAATTCAGGAAGTTTGATCTAAATTACCACCAGTGCCTCCTATACTTGAGTAGCACCCTCGTGAGTCTCAGAACTCAGCAGCTAAGTGTGTTGATCTTTCTCATGATCAGCAGCCCCTTACCCAACACTATTTAAACACTTACAAGTGCCTCAGGCTCACCAGGATTTATTTGTTTTTAATCCTTACATTTAAATGCTAGCATAGAACTTTGATTTCTTTAAAGCTAAGAGGATCCTGAAGGACTAACACTGTCTGTATCCCTTGTCAAGTGAAATTGGTTGCCTTTCTCTTGCCAACTTCGTGGAGTAGTCCTCCATATCCATTGACACAATGTACGGAGAAATCATTTTGGAACATTCAAGATATGCACTGCTCCAAGGCATTCCTGTCAGGTCTGCTGGGCTGTGGCTGCAGCTGCTTCTGGAGTGGAGGGACATGGAGAGCAGCATAGCTGCACAGCCCATCCCACAGAACACATACTTGCTTATGTTTGGTTGACTAACANCTATTTTACAATCATTTTAAGGCTTAGAACCATGGCTGTCTGCCGTTCATCTTCATGCCTTTTGTATGTCACCAGCATCAATTTACACCCAACATGGAGTCATTGCCTCTCACAAGATTGTGGTAGAGATAAAGTGAGAACTGTAGGAAACACTGGGCACAGCACCTGGCATCATGTGACCCATCAGGGTGGTCCTCTGTCTGGCTTTGGTACCTCTCTGCCACTGCCTCTTGGAAGAAAGCAGTCTTCAGCCAGGCATAGTGGTGCTCGCCTTCAATACCAGCATTTAGGAGGCAGAGGCAAGTGGATCTCTGTGAGTTTGGGGCCAGCCTCGTCTACAAAGGGATTTCCAGGACAGCCAGGACTACACAGAGAAACCCTGTCTCNAAANACCAAAGNAAAGAAAAAGAAGTCTTCAGGGAACTATGGACCAGAATGAAGTGATCCATTGACTGGATTAACATGTAACATAGCAAGACCTGACANGTACTTGCTTCTTAACCAAAACAAACTTTATAAAGTAACGAATGATAAATCTGATCTCAACGAGCAGTACTTGGTTTGAGGAACTAAGTTTTTAAGCTTTGAGAAACAGGAACAACTAGTGCTAGAATCCAGAATTATTACCATTCTAAATAGCATGTGGATACTTGAGAATGCTAGACCCTGAATCTCATGCGTCCTTGCTGTGATGGAGACCTCCTACCTCATCTGGGCTCTAGCCTCAGTCCGCTACAGCAGCAGCTTATACAAAAGCAGCTCCATACCTAGTACTGAGAGCCACAGTAGATGCTGTTGATGACAGCCTGGTGCCACAAAGAAGATTGAGCCAGGTGCTACCCTCACCATCAGTTTAGGTGGCAAGACTTAAACGCCTTCATTAGTCAAAGAATATAGTCTGAGAGTTAAAAATGATGAAACGGCTCTATCTGTGTCAGACCAGACCATAGCTGCTTGTTGCAGCCACAAATCCTGGAAAGCCTTTCAGACTTCCTTCCCTCTCCAGGAAGCTCCCTTTCCTCTGCCCACCAAGACCCCAGGATTCCTTCTTCTGAAAGGCCAATCCAGCCCTGTGTTTCTCACCCTATATTTAGTTGACCCTGCTGAGTTTCAGGATCTTCATCCAGAAGTAAGAATTTGGCATTTGCCTTGCTGAGTCACTGCATTGAGCATACACAGTAAAGTGACAAGCAAATGAGTCTGCGCAGTTCCACCAGAGTGCTCATTCAACAGCTATTTCCAGAGCAGGAATACAGGGGAGAGTGAAGAAGGCCTTTGTGAGCTCACTGAATATTAAGAAAGCATGAAATGCACCATTGGGTCAGTAGGGGGTGGTGCAGGAGGAGAGCTAAGCTTGCTGCTTTGAAGGACAAGGTTTCCATTTCATGCTGCCCTAGTTAAAACTCCTCTAGGACAGGGGCTATGTATAGGTTGTCTCAGCACAGTGCAAGAGAAGGGTGTTCATCTGTGTCAAGGTTTATTAAATTTTAAGCAACGNAAAGAATCAGTGAAAGTANANCCCAAAAATATAGCTAAAGTAAGCACTAGGCACACATAAAACTAGACCACACGTCATTGGGAAGTGACAGTTCGCCTGCTGAAGAGCGCTGTATAAAATGTTTACAACAATGCTACCAAATACAGCTGTGCAAGCATTTTGTACACAGCATCTCCTTCTCAGAGGTNGGTAGTAGAAGTCAGAGACAAGTGGAGAGGGAGAGACCCCTCAGGTTACTGCCGTGGCTTGCCATCAGGAAGAGCACCACTGACTGGTGGTCAGACAAACCCGGGAAATATTTTCAGCAGCAGTGCTCATACAGTGGTGACTTTCCCATTTGCTAGGGTTTGTATCTCCTGGGACAACCCTGTAAAAAACTTGATTTAACAACTCATGGGCTTTGCCTTTAAATCACATTGGATTTGTATTTAGCTTGAGCTTTTTTTTTTTTATTGTTGTGGCCTTTATCAGATTTCCTACATTCCTTTTTATTATTATTTCAATTATTGTTTAAGCCTTATTATTTTTTTAAAACTTGCAAATAAATAGAAACATTACACACCAAAACTAACCAGACCTTACAGTTAAAATAGGCATTCAGAATAGAAGCTGTGTTATACCAGATTTCTTTTTAAATACCTCACGTGAAGCACCGTGGGCTGGCCAAGAGCTTTGTCTTCAACAGGGACCACTGACTGCGGCTCTTTGGTCAAGTCAACCTGACTTCTAGGGTATGGAAAAGAAAGAAGAGGAAATCCTAATTTCTCTTGCTTGGGGAGGGGTGGTGATGGTATGTACGTAATTGTTACAGAAGCAACCCTAAGCCCCTTGAATTGACTACTTTTATCAGTATCAGAAAGAGACTGAAGGGCAGATAAAAAGCTAAGGCTGTTCTCTGTATAGAAGTCAACAGACAGAAACATGGTCACTCTGACAGCTCCTTCCTTCCTAAATCCTTCTCTATGCAATTACACAGTGCCTGCCTTTATCTACTTCTTCTTATGGTGATTGACATGCTTTTCCAGTCCTTTAAACACCATACTATNAAAAAAAATGGATTAGCTACATAGGAGGATCAGCCACATAAATTTAAGAGATGCTTGTAGGGCGTTTATTATAGCAAATANTAATGGATTGTAGTCTCGAAAATTGCTAAGATAGTAGTAGGTTTGGGATGTTCTCACTACATTAAGATANGAGTTGATGAGTATTAATTGGTTAGTTGAACCATTCCATAATGTNTACATGTTTCAAATCTAGTGTGTGCAATGAACATAGACAACAGTATTGAATAAAAACACAGAAAAGGAAAACCATTAGAAAATTATAGAACTTTTATCCATATTACCAGTTACTGAGATATAACTTTAGTCATTAACTCTTCTGTAAGGCATATTAGAATATGTAAATTATAGCTCTAAAGAAAAGCTTCTCAAAAACCTGTCAAGGTAATTTTTCACACCATTTTCTGTGAAATTTGAAAGTTTCGCTTTTAGTTGGTGTTCAAATAGAAGACCTGGGTATGCCCANCATACTGGAAAATCATCCTGCTGGCTTGCACCAGGAATTGTTTGCATGGATGTGCATTGAGTGCCCAGACTGTGCCGGACACCAGCACTGGGAAAAGCAATCCATCTCCCCTGTGGAAGCCTGCAGGTGGGGACGGAAGAAGAGCAGTTGCTATGGTGCAAAACAGGGGATGTTCTAGTCCCTTGGAACCTTGTTGAAGGCCAGACGTTAGCAGCATTCACTCCAGAGAAGAGGGGTGCAGTAAAGGAAAATTCTGGATGAGGTTACATCTGAGTCCCCCTTTTAAAAGAAGGGCAACAAAATACATTGTATGAAATTCTCAAAGAATTAATGAAAATATTGTGGGTTTTTTTTTTAAGATGAGAGCAGGAGGTAGAGAGGGATCCCCATTGTGTGTCGGGGGATCCTATACAGAGAGGACTAGTGTAGTCAGAGAAGCAAGCTGTTGTCAGGGCTGAGTGCCTGGGCTGGAGTCAGATCTGGTTCACTGAGTTGTCGCTTCCTGTCTTCTCTGGCCAGCTCCCTAGGTTCTTGAATCTNGATTCTGCTTGGTTGGTAGTGAGTGGNTGACTCTTGTATATGATCATCCCTGAAGTCACATATACATAGTATACCTCTGCTCGAGATGTATCTCTGTTAGCATTTTGCTTCAGAATTTGGTTCTGGACAAAATTTGCAGCTGCATCGTGACCTTTCCTAAGATGCACTTCACCAGAAAGTCCCTAGATGGCGATAAAGATGAAATTACAAGAGAAACTCACCATTGTCTATTCTCTATTTTGCATTTATTTCCATTTCCTCATACTGAACATTGTTGTTTTTCTCGGGGGCCATGTAGAATATGCTGCCCTGGACCCAAAGATCCAGCAGCACTGACTGCTGGGGCAAGCGCCACTCCTGTTCCTGAGCCTGCTTTGTTCCTGTTTGGTGGCATCTGCCATGTCAAACCTCTCACAGGAATATAGTGAAAGTCAAAAAGAATAACGTATTCAGATACAGTTTTAGATGGCAAAGCATTGCATAGGTGTAAGGCTNTAGTANCAGTCTCCGTATTATGAAAATGGTTTCTAAAACTTCAGTAACTAAAGTGTGACTAGGCATTGGTTTAAAGTAACCGTAAAGTGGCCGTTGTATGTCACATCAGCTGAACACAATCAGTTCTATAACTAGGGTCATTTAATCCTAATGCAGACTGCTGCCTTACTGAGTTGAGCAATGTTTACTGCCACAATTAGGCTGTCTTTGAGAATTAATGACTTAATCCTTGCTAGTACTAACCATTAATTAATAATTAAAACTATCTTAAGTTTACTCAGGAAGAAGGCCAGCAGTAATTAAGATTTTATTTTACTACAGAATATAAAAACCCCTTTGGAACCTTTCTGGATCACCAAGTATCTCCTGTCCTAGTTAAGTAAGCATTTGGTATGGCAGTATTCTTAGCTTTTTTTCCAGTCTTATTTCTTCTGCTTCACTTTTTTCTCCCTAAATGTTTACAGAAGCGGTCTTTTGTGGACATAGTTAAAGCAGGCCCATGGCAGTATTCTCTAAAGAAACACCCAGGCAGGTGACCAGCATAGTGCCTGGCATGCACCCTCACTGCAAGAGTGTGTATGTACTCCCCTAACTGCTTCGAAACCGGCTTCATTAGCTGCTGTTCAGACTTTGAGTATAACATATGGTTTGGGATTTNNAGAACAATTCAGAATTAGAACAAAAAGAGGTTTCCAAATTCTATTTTCTAGATCATCTTAGATCCTTTGTTATTTAGGGGGGGAAATTTTAAGGGAAACTTGTTTGCTGACTAAAAGAAAAGCTGTAGTAAAATTAAAAACTCTGCTACCTGAACACTCTAGTACCTCAGCCCTGGGCCACTGTTGAGTTCACAGCACTCTGCTGTCCCTCTCTTGATCTTGGTGGCAATGCAGTATGCCTTCCTCTTACATAGATTTTGTGATTTCCAGTGAATTGCTTACTGGCTGGAAATGTGTGTGTGTTTTCTTTTTATCATTGCATCTGCCTGAGGGACAAAATCNTTGAGCCTTCTGTGCTGACTAGCATTTGTTACCACCGCAGGGTTTTTGCTTTGCCTTGGTTTTTAAAATGAGCTCTCATCACATTTCCAACTGAACTTGTGGTTCTTGAACTCCTTGATCCCCTGCCTTAACCTCTCAAGAGGTTGAGGTCACAGGCTTNTACCACCATGCCTGGCTCGGCTGGGCTTCTGCTCCTTAGAAATACTCTTTTNCTTTGTTGTAATTTTTTTAACCAAGTTTTTTTTCCCCCACCATCTACTTAATCACTTGAATTCTTATTGTGTTCTTTCTCCTTGTTACAAGTTCGCTCAGAACTTCATACANTGTATTCTGATCGTATTCACCCCTCTCCCACTTACTTCTCTTGGATCCATCCATCTCCCCTTCCCCATCCATTCAACTTTGTGGCCCCCCACTTCTTTTAAACCCATGAAGTACAATTTGTGCTACGCATTTATTCTTAGATGTATGGCCTTCATTGAAGGGTGATNACAACCCACCACAGACCACACCCTTGAANAAAAGTGACTCTCTGTCCCAGTAGCTATCAACTACCAATAGCTCTTTAACTGGGGACCAGGCTTCNTGCCCACCTCCCCTCTCCATGCTGGAATCTTATCTGGCTTGAGCTTGCACAGGTCTTCTGAGTGCTGCTTCAACTGTTGTGAAATCNTATGTGCACCTTCCCTGCTGTGTCTGAAAACAGTTTCCTTGTGCTCATCCACCACCTCTGGCCCTTACACTCATCCCGCAATGACAGCTGAGCCTTGGGAGGAGAGGATGTGATACAGATGTCCTGGTTAGGGCTGAGGATTCCACTAACCAAAACAGTTTTCAAAATCCATTCGTGATTCGGTGGGCTGANGGACTCCCCTGTTATAGTACCTTTTGATGAGTAGTTACATACTTACTGCTGTGTCTGTGAGACTGGGATTAACCCTCCTGCCCCTCGTTCAATTTCCTTTCTAGGTCCAACTGGCCCACCTTCTACACTCCCTCTAAGCACGCAGACCTCTAGTGGCAGCTCCACCCTTTCCAAGAAGAGGCCTCCTCCCCCACCACCCGGACACAAGAGAACCCTGTCCGACCCTCCCAGCCCACTACCTCATGGGCCCCCAAACAAAGGCGCAATTCCTTGGGGTAAGTTTTCCTAAAGTCAGGGTCAAAGCTGCCCAGAGCCCAACTGGGAGGACCCCACTGGGCACTGGACAGTTTGCATGTTAGGAAAACCATCCAAGCTGCACACGACCTTGACTGAGGACTTAAACATGCGTGAATATGATTATACCTGCCTTCTAAGGCAAGAAAACATTTTGAAAAATGTGTGGGGCCACTCAAAACTATAGTGATAAATATATGATATCTGATATCATCAGGGAGCTGGTTCTAGAGCACACACCCCCAAGACACCAAAATCTGCAGATACCCCATTCCCTCTTATATAATGTGGCAAAATAGTATTTGAATAACCTGAGCACATAGACTTTTAAATCTCTCTAGACAGCATATCTAACACAGAGTAACTGTGAGGTTTTAAAAAAAAAAAAAAGATGGGTACATGTTCAGCACATACAATTTTTTCCTAAATATTTTTTACCCACAGATGTGGAGGACCAAATACAATACTAATAGGAAGTGAACATATCCTAAGTCTCAGCAAGAATAGCGACTGTTTGAAGTTGGAATTATGAATCTCATAGAACTCAGAACAGCAGCATAATAGGCTAGGATTAGGGATGTGTCTCCATGCTAGCCAGAGTGCTTGTCTAACATGCACTCTGGGTTTAATCCCAGTACCAGAAAACAAAAGAAACACAAAACAATCCACTCCTTTGTGATAACCAGAATAGTTTTCTTATAAAATAGAAATCCTGTCCTAGACCTTCTTCTTCACACCTTTAATGACTTCCTGCTGGGCTTCAGATAAATGCTGGCTCTTTATATCAAAGCACTGGAGCCCTGTGGGAGGGTCTATGCTCTTCATTCTGCCCTTCACCTCCTAGCCTCCTCATGTGCTCTGTCCAAGGCCCTCACCCCCCCCTGGCGTTCTGTCCTGTTTGCCTCCTAGGCTCTTCTCTGTTTTCTTCCAGAACACTATCAGAGTTAAGGTCTTTGCATGTATTGTCTAGAACAAGAGTACCATGAGAGAAGCCTCTTTGTCTGTCTTGTTCTCACCTGTGTGGAATCCTGCATGGCACAAACTGGATAGTCAGGAATCTCTCGAGAATGAGTAGCCTTACTCAGAGTGAGTGAGTTCAGTCAACTGATCGACACTGGCCATAAGGACCTATCTTGTCTACAACACAAAACACTAGTAACAGCAACAACAAAAACAATACTTTGCATCTGGCCTGCTATCCTGGCTGTGGCACGTGGGTCACCATCATCCAGTAGCCCAGCAAAGTCCTGGCCCGCACAAATGAACTCTGCCAATTGAGCACACTAGTCTGTGGCTCACCTCTTCCCACCAGAGGATTCCATTGTGACTTTTTTTCCCTGCCTTTTTATAAATTGGGTTTAACATATGATAAGTTAATTCAGCTTAATGGTCTTAAAGGATTTCTCAAAAGCCTACCTGATTGTTCTGATTTTTTTTGTTTTTGTTTTTTGTTTTGAAGAAAAGCCAGAATATATACTTTAAGACTGTCACAGTCTTGTCCCAAGTCCCACAGGGGTGTGTGTGTGTGTGTGTGTGTGTTTCACTGTGTGTGTGTGTGTGTGTGTGTGTGTGTGTATGTATGTATGTGTGTTTATGTTGTAGCCACTCGTCTGACTCAGCAGACCTACCCAGGACAACTGCTGTTTCTGTGGCTTGAGCCTTCTTAAGTCCTTGTGCCCATGAAGCTCATGGTGGCATGAAGAGTTCAGAGGAGGATACAAAGTGCAATTACTTTCATATCAAGGTGTATATGGTGGCCAAACTATGGAAATGCTGGAAAATGAAGTGTGAAACTACATAAAGTCAATTCAGAGAACACATTTGAGATGGGTCTGCATGAATCAGAAATAATCAAGGCAGAAGGATTTAAGGCATGCAGGCACATGTGATCCTTAACACTGATGACTCCTGGATATTGCATTCCAAGGCTTTCAAGAGTCCCCAGAGCTGTCAGAAAACAGACTTTGCCCAGATAACATCTCCCCGAAGCCACAGGCTTTCTGTGTGGACTCCATCCCATAGGGGAAGATTCTTCCCAGACTTCACTGACCTTTGATCCTCTGCTTGCTTCCTTTGTGCTATACCATGCTCCTTATGGAAAGAGACGGCCTTCAAATCAATTCACTAAATTTCTGTTTTTCAGCTTGAATGTTTTCTAGCACCTGGCTTTTCTTTTTATCTGCAATATTGGTGGAGTTCGGGCCTTTTCCCAAAGAAACTTAGTTGTTACCATGTTATGAAAGTTACTGTCAGCCAGATGTGTTGGTGCATGCCTTTAATCCCAGCACTTGGGAGGCAGTGGCAGAGGCAGGTGGATCTCTGAGTTTGAGGCCAGCCTGGTCTACAATGGGAGTTGCAGGACAGCCAGGGCTACAAAAAAGAAGCCCTGTCTCAAGAAACCAAAAAAAAGGAAAAAAGTTACTGCCTGCCAATAACCTGGGAGCATTAGAGCCTTTCACAGATGGGACCTCAGCCAGTCCTAAGACAAAATCAAAGTCCACCCTCAGCAAAAGTGGCAGTGCTCCATACGACAGGACTGTGGTGAGCACTCAGACAACCCAGGGTGCTGATTCAAGGCTTGTTTGTGAGTGACGGGTGTCCACATGCTGGAGACAGATTCTTGTGCAGACACAGATTAGTAGAATTGTCAACACTGCAAGTGCACAGCTAGACTCCTGATTGTCAGGGAAACTTGCACTGCTGGTGTGTGCACTTTGCTGAGTGATCACTGCTTGGTGGCCCTGTCCCCTGTCTCCTGTTGATGCTGTGTTCTTCAAGACAAAGGCAGGGGTCTGACTGGTCAGCAGCCAGATGCAGAGGTCAGCCTCTGGGCAGCATCTCCCTGGTGCTGCAGCTGCTCTAGCTTTCCCCTGGACCTCTCTTTTCCCCTAAGCCCATGGAGATGGGATCCCTGGGGTAGACACAGCTGAAGAAATCTCACTGTCTGCTCTGGAGCAGGACTGTGTGCCCTACTAGGTGCAGCAGAATCCCAGTTCACATTCTTCCCTCTTCCGCCCTCCAGTGGGCCTCGTCATGGCATACTCTCACCATGTCTAGAATGTCTTTCCTTGTACTTAGCTATATTGATGCTTAGTGATCCTGGGGGTTGTCCCAGTGCTTCTGCCTCCTTGTCTGTCCCCTCAGAACATCATCTCTACAGAGTCCTTAATGTGAACCCTAGTGTCATATTCTCCATGTGTCCTTTGTTTTTGTTTTGTTTTGTTTTTTTTAAACAAAGTCAGTCTCTATACTTGAGGTTGACCTTGAACCCATAACAGTCCTGCCTCAGCCTTCATGGCATTACAGGTTTGAGCCACCACATGTAGTTGTTGTTTGTTAATACTGTTTGGCTCTTTTGCTCTTTGGGGGGCCTGCCACTCAGGTCCCAAATAAATATATGGAGGCTCATTCTTTCTTATAAATGCCCAGCCTTAGCTTGACTTGTTTCTAGCCAGCTTTTCTTTAATTATCCCATCTACCTTTTGCCTCTGGGCTTTTATCTTTTTCTTTTCTATATACCTTTCTTTACATCTTACTCTGTGGCTGGCTGTGTGCTGGATGACTGGGTCCCTGATGTCCTCCTCCTTTTCTTGCTCCTTGATCCTTCTTCCCAGATTCCTCCTCCTATTTATTCTCTCTGCCTGCCAGCCCCGCCTATCCTTTCTCCTGCCTCACTATTGGCCATTCAGCTCTTTATTAGACCAATCAGGTATTTTAGACAGGCAAAATAACACAGCTTTACAGAATTAAACAAATGCAACATAAAAGAATGCATCAACACATCTTTGCTTTGTATCATTAAACAAATATCCCACAGCATAAACAAATATAATACATCTTAAAATAATATTCTACAACAATCATATGTGGTTTTTAACAAGTGTTTGTCCATTGTTCAACACCTCAGTTTCTCTAACAATATATAAGGACTAGTACTATTCCTGTATTATGCATGGAATTTTCATGGAGGTTATGTGACTTAGAAAGTACTCAGCAAATGTGACCTACTATTTGTAACTCTCTCAGCCTGGCATCTTGCTGGATAGCCAGTCCCTCGACTCCCACATATGTGTCATGGCACCATATGTGTCCTTGGCTATTATAACCCATTCCACAAACTTGGACTCTTAAGACAATCAAAACGTATTCTCATGGTTCTAGAACAATTGTTGTCAACCTGTGGGTCATGACCCCTTGAGGACAAATGACCTTTTCACAGGAGTTGCATATCAGATATTTGCACTGCAACTCCTAAAGTAGCAAAATTACAGTTATGAAGTAACAACAAAAATAATTTTATGGTTGAGGTCACCAAAACACAAGGAACTATATTAAAGGGTTGCAGCATTAGGAAGGTTGAGAACCACTGTTCTAGAGGCTGCAAGACTAACATCCAGCAGAGCCATGTCCTCTCCTAGGGATTTAGAGAAAGAATTTCTCATTTCTGGTGACTGCCAATGTTCCTTGACTTTTTAGGATCCTCATGAGTACACACATGTGAGTGAGTAAGTGTGTGTGTGTGTGTGTGTGTGTGTGCATGCATGCACGCATGTGTATATGTGTGTGTTTCTAGCCTGGAGCTTACCAAGTAGGCTAAACTAGTTGATCAACAAGCCCCAGGGATTAACCTCTCTCTGTGTCTGTCTCCTTCCCTCCCTGCCTCCCTCTCTCCCTCTCTCTCTCTCTCTCCAGCACTGTAATTATTAGTGCACTACCACACCCAATTTTTATATGGGTTTAGGGATTGAACTCAGATCCTTATTCTTGCCTGGCAAGCACTTTTCTTCCCAGCCTGGATTTGGTACCTTTAGGTAGCCATTTTGTAATTGTTCCTAGCCTACTCCTTGGTACTCAAAGATTCACATCCATTCCACATCCAAAATACATTCACAGTAATGCCTTTGCTTACCCCCACCAAGTCTGCCTTCATCTCGGCTCTTGTTCCTTTTAACCCTCAGAGAATATGCTACTCAGCCTTGTAGCCAGCAGTCTTATCAGGCCTGTGACTTGACTGTAGTATGGCAGCCTTTTCCCTTTTCTTTGGTTTGTCTTTTGTTATTGCTGCAGTTTTCAGGGAAAGGATTCTTGGATTTTGCTTATTTGATTCTTTCTGGGGTGTTTNTTTTGAAATAGGGTCTCACTATTTAACACAGGCTAGCCTGAACCAGGAAAATTCCAGTCACATCCTCCCAATGCTGGGATTATAGGCTTGTGCCACCACACCCGGCTGCCTGTCACACTTTGAAGCTTTTACTATTCAGTGTTGCCATCCATCATGTTCCTGGACTCGGAACCTTTGGCATTCAGTTCGTTTGTAGATGGGTGTGGCTGAAGAACCTGCCTTCACTGAAATATTTGTGATGACTTCTGTGCAGGTTGTGAGTCTTACCAGTCCTCCACACTGGCCTTTGAGGAGAGAGAAGGCAGTTTAAGGAGAAGACAAGAGCTTGGGTTTGGCTTTGGAAAATGAATGGAATAGAATAAATAAGCCCCTCAGAATCCTGAGTGTCAGGTTATAACCTGTGACTGGAAATGGACCATAGATTTGACTATGGGAGTCTCACAGGTTGGAGCAAAAGAAAATAATTCATCCAGTCACATAGCCAGCCATTGGCATACCTGCAAGAAAGAGTACAAAGAGTGTAACCTATAATGCATCTGCTTCACAGAAGGGCTCGCTACCTTCTTAGACTTTGCATTCAGTAGTGTAGATGATTCTTGCCCACAGTCTCTGGGACAGAACATTCTGTTTCCTGGGCTTTAAGGATTCTAGACTAGAAAGGTTAAGAACTTGCCCTGATTCTCACAGCTGGTATGTGGGAAGCTAATGTAGCTGAAAGCCTTCACGCCTCACCNTGTCCACACACTGCCTTCTGTTGCATGGGATAGAAAGGGGCAGAGAGTGGGTCTCTGGCTGTCCCTCCTCACCATGTTTGTCTCTTTGCTTGAGAATCAGAGGCCTGGAGAAGGCACTCAGTTTGGCAGAAGTGACACAATCCAACACATGCCCCTCCTCACTGGCTGTGCCTCTTTGTCCCCTGTAGCAGCACACTCTGCTGTGTGGTTCCAGTCCTGTCCAGGCAAGAAGAACCCTTCCAGGCTTTTTTCCTGCCAGAACTACAGTGTCCACAGTGCCCAGAATAGCCTGGGTATCACATGACTGAAGTCCTGCTTGGGTGTTGAATTCAGCCNTCTGTCTCATGAGACTTCTCAGGCAGGCTTGTGATGAGAAAGCAAAGGGGCTAGTAGGCAAATGCAAGATATGTGGGAACCCCATGACCTTGGAAGTTGCATTTCATTAAGCTTCCCCCATTTTAAATTACCTGCTTTAAAACAAACCAATGTGTATTTTAACACATACATATAAGTGATAAGGAAATAAGGACAGAGCCTACCTTAGTGGCCTCCAGGAATCACCTCTGACCACTGAGACCTAAAGTCCATGTACTTTTACATCCTGCAGTCAAAAGGCCTCAAAAAAAAAAAATTGGGTTAAGACTCAGAGTTGTTTCTCTCCTAGAAATCTTTTTAAATATAAAACAATTTTTTCAGTAATTTTTGGACTGAGCCTTCACATTCATCCNGTAAGATNGGATGACATCACCCCCAGTTCACGGGCCAGGAAATTGAAGCAGAGAAGTTAAATCACTTGTGTAAGATCCCAGATTGATAACTTCACAACTGACATTTGAATTCATTTCTGAATTCGTGACCCACACCCTAGTTCACTGTTCCGAAAGATTCCTGNAGCCTACGTGCTGCTTGTTCATGACTAGCTAATACTCTCTGCTCTTTCTACAAAATCTCAGCCCATGGCTTCTAAGATGGATGGTGAGTAAACCAGAGAATTGGTCGTGGCTTCTCCCATTGCCCGCCCAGCATCTGACCCCAGCCTTGTTACTGCCTCTATCTGACATACCCAGAACTTGTGCAAGCTGCAAATTCGAGTTGTGCAGCAGGAGAGGAAAGGAATAAGCTGCTTCTGTATTTTTGCACCGTCTCTTCTTTTAGTACTGTCTTTTGGGATTTTCCCTAAGCCTCATTTCTCCTGCCTGCACTAGCCAGCCTTTGCCTAGCTATGAGAATCACAGGATTCTTGTCCGTCCACCACAGATGACTTCCNAACCAGCTCTGAGAAGTCACATTGTGACAGAGAAGTTGAGGAGTTAGTTAGCCCACTGGCCTCTTTCTGCAGCAAGGTCCGTCAGTTACTCTGTTCCAGACCCTGTGTGGGAGATAGGATTACAAAGGGCATGGAAAGAGTTACTGTCATTGGGGTACCAGTTCNTTGGCTGTATCAGCATAGTTCCCATCACATTTCATCAGAAGACTGGAGAATAGTTACCATTTGTGTCNTGCTTCCTACAGACTAGGGCCATGCTCATAACCCNTAACTTATCTTCCAGTGCTCTCTATTGTAGTGGGCACAATTGTTATTCCCATTGTATGGGCAAGGAGATAGAGGCTCAACAGAATAAGAAGCATCCTCCAGGCTCAATCCAGATCAGTGGTCCACCTGAAATTCAAAACTGGACTTGTATGTCTCCCAAATCTTTACCCTTAATTTCTTCCCAGAGAATGNGGGANTCAAATCAGCCAGGGAGATNTTCTTTAGATGTGCAAGAATTGACCGAGTGTGGGAGGGGACAGGCCATGCAAGTAAAACAAGAGAGGCAAAGTTGCAGAGGCCTACAAACATTTTCTTTGGAGAATAGCAAGTCACTTTGGCCAAAGAGGAACATTAAATGAGAACTCTGAACATCCAGGCCTGTAGGTGTGGGCCACTGCCAGCCTACCCTGATGCTCACCTGTGCAATAGCAGAGAATGACCAAGGAGAGCCAGAGGCCTTCTCTTGCTATTATCAAATTCCCTTCTGCATAACTAAATTAAATAGTCATTTGTTGGAAATGTTTTTGCATAGAAAGGGAATTAATGGGAACAACATCTTATTCCCCAAACATTGTTGTGGCTCACAACAAGTGTGGAAGTGCAAGGCTTGGTATCCAGGACTGTAGGCTCATCAGGAAATATGGTGCTGAAGAAATGCTTGCCTTGAAGGAGATCGCCACTCAGGGTTTCTTGAGAGCTGCCACAGATGTCCTCAGTAGTAGGCCATGTGCTGCTGGAAACACATCAAAGGTTAAAGAGTGTCTCGTCACCATTAAGCAGCTATCAAGGTATCCTAGAGGGTTATGTAGAGCACACAGCTCTGTGGTCAGGATTCTAGGCTTCATCATAGCTATGGAACCTGCAACAATTCATAAACTTAGCCTCTCATTTCCTTATCTTTAAAAGAGGGCGAAAATGCCAGTCACTCATGTTGTGCAGAATGAATGGCAGCTGACGGGAGGGAACACATTTGACAGGTGTTGTGCTGTTACATGATACTGGTCATGGAGTGGAAAATAGTGAAGTTGCTTCCTCGTCCCTTAATTCCTGTTGGAACCCTGAGGCCCAGCTCTGATGCACACTTCTCCCATTGTCCAGCATCACAGAAAGCCCCCACTATGCTGTGGCCACCTTCTGCCCACCTCCACAAAACATACATCCATACTCCTGGGCTCTTCTTGTCTGGACACCACCCCACTAGAAATTCTCCTACCTCTGCAAGGTGCTATATCCTCTCTAACTGGAGTTTTGGATACTGTTTCTTCCTTTTCATANCACCCAGCCTGACTCTGTCTCATCCTACTGTACTAAATCCCCTGAGCAAATCCTAAACTCTGTGAAAGTGGTGACTATTCTTAGCTTTTGTTCTTCTTGCTCTGNNTTCATGCCTTGNGCATAGTAGGTGCTAAACAGTGTTAATAATACTGAGTGGGTATTGACTATGCAGATGGTCATAGTGTAATGGCTGCTTGTCAGCAACCCACCCACACCTGGGCCCTCACTTGTGAGTTGAGCGT
>LZPO01027669.1:61882-79676 GCA_001675575.1 Neotoma lepida
ACTAAGAGTTATTATCAGTCGCAGGGCCTTTGACCGGTCTGCTTCCTGTTAATTACTGTTGGCTCTTACATCACTGATACAATAACTAAATGATGATTCCTATCTGGGTACCATTGAACTGATGGTTATTAGATCCAAATATAAACCAGTACCCATCATAGAGTCAAGCATTTGACCCAGGATACAATTTCAGGGGGGAGTGTTAGACCTTAAGTTAACCTGTAAGTCCCACCTGCCCAAGGACCAGGTACTTCCTGGGATTCTGGGAGTTGTAGTTCTTGGAAAATAATACCAAAGCTTCATAAGAAAATGCGATGGCCTAAGCGTTTTGTCCATGTAAGCCCACAGGTGCCTCGGGGCCACTTAGCTGGAAAGTTTCCAGGAATGGTCCCGAGCAAATTCTATCTTGGTCAGTATATAAAGTTTTAATAAAAAAAATTGCTTTAATTTGGGGGGAAAAAAAACAAAAGCAGTTTCTGCAAGGTATAAACCTGCCCCTGCCTTCATCATGTGACTCACCAGCCTTTGTCATTCACGGGCGTGCTTACCAGATCTCCCATCCTGACCTGTGCCCCACAGACTACCCCCACTTTCTCTGTGTGAATATTTTCACTGTTTGAAATTTCTCCACCACAAACTTGCTAAAAAATGAAAAAAAAAAAAAAAAACTATAATGCAGCCTTCCAGGTGCTCTTTAACCATCTTCCACTCTGAAGAGTATTTCCCTAGGCTTTTGTCTGATTCCCTACCCAGAACTCCATGTCATTCCACAACAGATTCCAAATATCATGTCATTTCATATGTGTGCAATCCAGTCATTATGTCTAAAAAATCCAAAGTTCCTTCTTCTCAGTTATCTCATAAGTGGGTTTTTTTTTCGCAAATTATTGGAATAAGGATCAAAATAAAATACAGTTGGTCTATCTCTTAAGCCACTTAAAGTTTTTCTGTTTATTTGTATATGTTTAATTGCTNTAGTAAAATTTCTGAGGCTGGTAACTTTTTGAAGAAAGGTGGCTTACTTAGACTCACAGTTCTAGAAGTGTAAAGTCTAGGAACTTCATTTGATGATGACCTTGTTGCTGGCTTGGGACATCATATGGCTAAAGACAGAAGATGTAGCTATGTTGGTGTGCTCTATTCTTATAAGGCCACCAAGATCCAGTCATGGGAGCTCCACCCTCATAACATTGTCTCAGCCACACTGCCTCGGAGTCAAGAACGCTCTCCACATGTGAAGCTGGGGAGACTCTCGGGTCACNTCAACTACAGTGCCTGCATCATGCTCCATCAATGCTTCAGTGCCCATAGCTCTTGCATTCTGGATCTTGGTGTTTGCATCCCTGTGTTCCTTCCTCAGGTTCCTTTCTCTTCTGGGTTCCTGTCAGCTGACTGTAGGGCCTGAGTCCTGATCAGCTGCAGGGTCAAGCTTTGGTATTTTTGGAGTCATGCTCTATTAATCTACATGGAGAGGTTTGTAGCTGTTCATGATATGAACCAATTCCTTCGGTCTCAGCCTGAGTCCCACATGACACACTGATGCTTTGATCACACTTGTTTATTCTCAATGCCGAGTCCCTTTGCCCCAGCGTCTTGATGCCGCTGTAACATTCTCACAGCATAGACGCACATGGCTTCTGTGCTTCCCTCCTTGTCTCATCTTCGGGCCATGAGCCACCATGGTTCACAATCCTGGACCATTTTCAGTTGTTTTTTAGGACGAAATTCTGTGATCATTGCTACATTTGAGAGTTTTGGGTACCAGCACTTAAGCTTTGTGTTCCCCACAAATGAAGACCACAGCAAGCCCTTCTCAGCCCTGCTGCCACAGGGCGCCTCCATCTTTCTCCCTTTCTGCCTACTGCAGATTGAAGATTGCCCAATTCTGTGCTNCCAGGAGAGGAACATAATTGGTCTAGCTCTAATTTTGGGTTTCTTTGGGGTTCTTCGTTTTGTTTTATTTTCACTTGCTAAAAAAAAATTTGTTGCCTTCATGTATATCTATGCACGACGTGCTTGCTTAGTGCTTGTGGAGTCCTGAAAAGGGCCTTAGATCCCCTGGAATTGGAGTTACAGGGTGTTGTGAGCTGCCTTGTTGGTGCTGGCTGGNAATCAAACCTGGGTCCTCTGGAAGAGCAGCCAGTGCTCCTAACTGAGCTACCTCTCCAGCCCTTAGCTTTACTTTTTGAGCCATGCCACATCTGCTGGAACTCAAGGGGTCAACTCATGAACAGGGTTCCCTGAGCTTTATTTCCTTAGAGAGGGGCGTGGACAGGCCATTAGCAGAGGCAGTCTCAGGACAGCTGTGCAGTGTGACAGCGCTAAGGCATCTCCTCTTTGTCCTTCCCCTCTCTTCTCAGGATGCTTTTCTAATTGAACTACAGTGTCAGGGCAGCATCCTTGGTGTGGCTTCATGAGCACACACNAAGTACCCAGCTCCCATACCAAGAAAAGAACCAGAGTAGTAAAACTAGAGCTCTTACTTGGCCTCAAGGAAACCTGCTTAATAACAATAATAATGTTACTCCTTGGAATACTGATACCTGTCATGTCCTCACAGGAAAATTTTTGCATCAACTAAGTCATGTCATCCTCATGATCATCCTTTGAGATAAGGGTTTTAGAAGTGAGGAAGTTGAAATTCAGAGAGGTTGTGTAATTTGACCAGGGTCACACAGTGACATGGTGACTTAGTTATTGTTCTATTGCTCTTGAGGAGACACCATGACCAAGGCAACTCATAAAAGAAAGCAGTTAGTTGGGGATTTGCTTAACAGTTTTAGAGGGTTAATTCATAATCATCGTAGCAGGAAGCNGATAGGCACAGTGCTGGAATAATAGCTAAGAGCTTTACATCTTGATCCCCAGGCATCGGGTAGAGAGACAGTGAGCCTAGTATAAGCTTTTGAAACTGCAGAACCCTCCCCCCAGTGACACACCTCCTCCAACAAGGCCACACCTCCTAAACCTTCTTAAACAGTTCCAATAACTGGGGACCAAGCGTTCAAGCACATAAGCCTATGGGGACTGTCCTCATTCAAACCACCACACAGAGTAAGTGGGTGGGCTGGAGTCCTTGAGAGTGTCACAACCGCTATACTTCCAAGTTCATACATTGACNTAAGGATGATTCTACAGACAGTGGCATTTTCCAGATTTGGAGTAGACTGCAGCTGTTAGAGAATAGGAGGAATTGACCTAGAAACTCCCGAGCATATTAAGTGGGAAAATCAGTTTTAGACAAAGCATGATACAGTAGTGTGTGTGGTGTGAACAGGGTGCCATGATGGTGGTTGGGCAACAGAAGAAACTTCTTGCCAGTACTGAGGGAATCATGTAAAATGAGGGGAAATATATACAGCTATTGAATTGATTGGAATGTCCCTTCNAAAGTAAGTTTGTACTTCTAATAAACTTAAATAACATGGCAAATAAATAGCCTATTTTAAAAGTTATACCTATACAAAAATCTAGGAGAAAATACATAAAATATTTAAATGACTAAATTTGGTGGTTGGTTGACATCCAGGAAAGTTTTCTTTTTTGTAAATCATATTCTGTGTTCTTATATTTTTATACTTCTTGATGGATGTGGTCATCTTGCACTGACTCAGTGGAAGCCCAGAGCTGTAAGTTGTAATGTAGATGCTTTCCTGGCTTCCAACTTTATCCTTGCCTGAGCTAGGCCTCGGGTTTGCCCATCACTAGTGCTCACAGCAGGTTAGTGATCCCTACCCCCACCCCCACCCCACACCTTCCCCACTCTGAGATAGGGTTTCTCTGTGTAGCCCTGACTGACCTGGAACTAGCTCTGTAGACCAGGCCGGCCCCTGCCTCCTGAATGTTGAGATTAAAGCCGTGTGCCACCACCACCTGGCCCCGTCATTGCTCTTGATAGTGTTTGGCCATTTTTTCCATGACTGTGACACCTTCCACCTTTATTTCGTCTATACCATGACCTCCTCTCGTTGTCCTTTCCCACAGTGGCACTAAGGAAGACAGAAACCAGCCATCATCTCTCCCTCGACAAAGCCAACATCCCACCTGAGGTTTTTCAGAAGTCATCACAGTTGTCAGAGTTACCCCAAAAGCCACCACCTGGAGACCTGCCCCCGAAGCCCACGGAACTGGCCCCTAAGCCCCAAATTGGAGAGTTGCCACCTAAGCCTGGAGAACTACCGCCCAAACCCCAATTAGGTGACCTTCCCCCNAAGCCCCAGCTCTCAGACTTACCTCCCAAACCACAGATGAAGGACCTGCCCCCCAAGCCACAGCTGGGAGACCTGCTGGCAAAGTCCCAGACTGGCGAAGTCTCATCCAAGGTGCAGCCACCCTCAGAGGTCACACAGAAGTCACACACAGGGGATCTCTCCCCAAATGTGCAGACCAGAGATGCCATCCAGAAGCAAGCATCTGAGGACTCCAATGACCTCACACCCACCCTGCCAGAGACACCCGTACCACTGCCGAGAAAAATCAATACGGTGGGTGGAAACCAGTGTCAGGCTCTTCTGGCAAGCCCCATTGCACTTATACGTTCATAGTGCTGTGAACGGGACCTAGAGCTGTGTGTGTGTGCTCTGTACTCTGCCACTAAGCAGCATCCTCAGACTCTGTTGCAATTCCAGAAGGTGGAGATAGGATGTATGTTCCACCTGAGTAAGAGAACAGTGGCCCATACTCTCTCCCACTGATGGAAGCATTTGTGGTGGTATGGAGCCTGGTGACTCCAAGCCTTTGGATCCCAGCTGGCATGCTGTGGGACCTGGCTTCAATACCTGATGCAGCTGCCTAGCTAGCAATGTACGTGCATTCTCTGAGCCTGATTCCTTGGATACAAGAAGGGCCTGTATGATACTAGGCTCAGGGGCAACAGTGCAGTGGCCATCGAGCACTGTATAGTGGCCACATAGCAAACACTCAGCCATTGTGTCTCTGACTCAGAAGCCATGAGGTTTGAGCTTCACCCACCCCTAGGATCAGTCTNTCCTTTCTCGCTATATCTTCCCCCTAGAACCAGAGGGGGAGCCCAGAAAACCCCTACAGATGGGGTTTTGCAGTGGTCTTGTCATTCCATCATTTCATGCAGTGTGTCACTCTACAAGTTATCAACTTTATTTTTATGTAAAAATATTTTTTATCAGGACCCCCACAATCTTTGTGTAAGTGTGACACTTCAAAAAGGTGTAACATAGGACCCAAGCAGCCCAGAATAAGGTAGAGAACCAAAACTCTTTCCACTGTATCTGACATCTCTGTTGGGTCATCTTACTATACCAGTGCTGCATGTCAACGCTAAAGGCAGAAATAACCCATCCTCCCATGGACTTGAACCCACCGTTGTTGGCTTGCCATTCTTCTAGCCTTCCTCAGCACCACTGACAGATTCTCTGGGCTTTGGATGTTCACAGAACTCCAGTTCATGCTGCCTGCCTTAGTGATAGTATCTCACTTAATCCTCACCGTTATACTTTAACATATTACAGGCCTTCTCAGTCTCTCAGCACTGAGATGACCATCTGCTGCTGTGGTTCTGGTCGGCCTTCCAACCTCACCAGCACACATACCCCAGCGCCTCCCCCAGGAGCTCAGGAAGGAATTGGGATCATCAGAAAAGCCAGAGAGAAGCCAAAGATAGAAGAAAAGACACTTGGCCCAGAGCACTTAAAGAGATAATTTGCTGGGGCTGGAGCCGTGGCTTGGCAGTTGGGAGCACTTGCTGCTCTTCCAGAGTACCAGGGTTCAATTCCCAGCACCCACATGGCAGNTCATAACTGCCTGTAACTCCAGTTTGAGGGGATCCGACACCTTCATGCAGACAAAGCACGAATGTGCATGAAATAAAAGAAGTAACTTGACATTTCTGTTGCTAATAATCTAATTAATTGAGTGCTAAAAGTATTCCTTAGAAGGTGCTGTCTCTGTTTACACCTTCCTGTCTTCAGAGAACTGAAGTCCAGCCAATAAAAGTCTTGGTCAGAATGACAACTGTTTAGACCGACAACTGTTTAGACCCAGGCTGTTCCCTGGGTTTCCCTGACGTGCCCTGACCTGTTTTGCATGAGGCCCTAGGAAATCCATCTGTGCTGCACATTCAACATGCAGAAAATGCAGAGCTTGCGCATTTTTGTAGCTTCTGCTGTCATTTCTCTGCAAGCTGATGCTGTGGGGGGACAGCAGAGGAAGGACAGATCTCTTCATGCATTTTGGGAAAGCTGAATTGTGATTGTTACCTGCATGGGTTGCCCTCTGCCAAAAGTTACCTGCTGATACTAGCCAGAGGCGGTCATTCCTGAGAATATACAGTGCCCAGGGAGTATGTCAGTCTTCTACACACGCACGCGCACACATGAGAAATACCAACACTTGAGAAAGTCAAGTCTAGGCAACNAGAAATCACCTGCCTGGGTTTGCCCACCTTGTGANTGTTGTTCTCTTTCTCCCTTCTTTTATTTGCTCNCTGGTCAAACCTGCTTTCTTTATTCTAGGGGAAAAATAAAGTGAGGCGTGTGAAGACCATTTATGACTGCCAGGCAGACAACGACGATGAGCTCACATTTATTGAGGGAGAAGTGATCATTGTAACAGGGGAAGAGGACCAGGAGTGGTGGGTACGTACCTACATCTGTCTGCTCCACCCTTCGTTCCCTCCACTCTCCACTCCGTAGGCGAGTGTGAGGGTCCTGCTAGGTACCTAATTCGCCTCATGGCCTTTCACATTTGCCCTTCTGTATCTAAGTTTATATTATAAAAAGACAAAGTTACTTTGAAAATGGGCCAAGCAACCCTGACTGTAGTGCTTTTCTTAGGCAGGATGAGCGGGGTTACTTAGAGGTGCTTCCTTGACCACTTTCTTCGTTGGCAGAGCCAAGCCTGCTCCCAGTGTGCACTTGCTAGGACACCACCTTAGGACAGTCACTTAGAGCCTGAAGTCCCTCAGTGGTGTCAGTTACCAGCCCTGTGGACTTGAATCAAGCTCGTCCCGTCTCTAAATCCGTTTCCTCGGGGGGAAACAAAATGGGACAGGGTCCCACTTTACAGGGATATCCAGATCTCACTCTGTTACCTGTTACCTGTTAATGTTACTACGTAGAGCCCAGAGGTGATCATAGTCACTGCTAAAAAACCAGTGACTCCAGCTGAGACTCCTGGGAGTAAAGGAACATTTTTATGATGTTTCCGTAGCATGTCCAGGGAAATTGTATGAGCCACCAGCCCAACACGCATCCTTGTAAAGAGGTTGAANTTCTAATACTGGTGTGTAACTCATGGAACCTTCTGAGCACAGCATCAATTAAGATTGGTGAGAGAGATAGGCCAGATCCTCCCACACTTCTCAGAGGAGACTGGTAACATGGAGGCCTAGGCACAGCTCTTGAGCCACAGCAGGCTCGACAACAGGTGTTTGAGGGACAGAGAAGGAAAGCTGGCCTGTCCCGGCTGCCTCTGCCGAGCTCCCTACCGCACCCTCTATGGACTGGATGGGCATTGGCAGCTAGTGCACATGCTCCTGCTGTTCTTTCTGTGCAGAGCCCATGACAGGATGCTTTTCACTGCAATTACCATTGATCTCATTGAGGTAATAAGGGAAGTTTTGTAACCGTGGCTTGCAGGTTTATGCTGCAAATGGAAAAACTGTCATAGGCCACTATCAGTCTCAGAACACTGCCAACATCTGTAGTAGGCAGAAGGCACAACAGCTCTTCTGTGTGTAGTTTTTCTTTTCTTTGTTTTTAATCTTAATTACACAAGCCTGAAGGATGGACTTTTTTTTTTCTTTTACTAAATTTTGTAAGTAAGAGGCTTATCAAGGTTTGTCTGGGGTTGCCCATGGCATGACCACTCATCAGAGAGAGCATCAAGCTGGACACAGAACCTGACACCTGCAGAGCCTTCCTCAGTAATTCCATCTCAGTGGTGCCGTGAGATCATGCACAAGTGCTGAGCTCTACAAGGCTGCACTTGCTCTTCCAGGGCTGTCGCCTTGTTGTTTGCTATTATCAAACACTATGTGGTTCACCGAAGGGTAGGGTGGGTGAACTCGTTACTACCTCCTATCTAACTACTCCTTTCTCCCTACAGATTGGGCACATCGAAGGACAGCCTGAAAGGAAGGGTGTCTTTCCAGTGTCCTTTGTTCACATCCTGTCTGACTAGCAAAAAGCAGAACCTTCTGTCCGTCCACACCCTTCATGCCAGCCCGCTGCCTCCATGTAATCCTGTATACAACATGTATATAGCTGCTGTTACAGAACAAGAACAATGGAAGGGCCACTCAGGAGGGGAATATAGTGTGTATTGTAAATATCCTGTGGTCTTCTGCCTTCACCAGTATTAGGGTAGCCTCGGGACCTGGTGCGCCTTACTGGTTTGCCAAAGCCATCCTTGGCATCTAGCACTTACATCTCTCTCCGTGCTGTTTTACGAGCAAACAAAAACCAGGAGTATAGGAACTGCTGGTTTCCAGGTGAAGAGTCTCCAGCAGCTGTTGAAGGGTGCAGAACTGACTCTCCTAACAATCAGTATTCTCAATGGCGTTACTGAACATGCAACATTAGCAGAGGTGGGTTCTGTGCTCCAGGCGGGACTTTTAAGTTAGCCCCTGGCCTGCCAGCCTGTAGTTATCTGTGTGCACAGTTTACAGCTACAAAAACNTACTTGGGTATTTATTACAGGAAAGTGCTCAGTTAAATGTGTTATTCCTTCAGCAAATACTCACTGACACACACTCCTCTGCAGCATTTTACAGTGTACGCAGCCTCGTGCAAGTTTAGATGAGTGGATTTGTACATCTAATGGCGAGTACCCACCCCTGAGATATTACCTCATTATGCAAAAATAACATATCCTTCATGACTATTTTGACAAAAGCTTAAAACCACGTCTGATGAAGTTCAACTTTCAGGAACCAAGGACTGCCAGAAAATATCCACCTCTACGTTATGCATGCCTCTAGAAGCTTACCCGAATTCTGCCTTTTATAAAGGAGCAAAGAGTATGAAGAAGTGAACTGTACATTTTTAAACTTGATTGCCATTAAAGCAGAAGTTACAAGATTGCAACAATCCTTGTTTCTGGTCACTCATTTGGCCTTCTCCGGAGTGTTTGCACATCGCGTTGACACAGCACCTCTCAACTGTTTTGAAGCGTCCAGAGTGTCAGTTTGAGATGATTTTCTTCATTTTGTTCTTGATTAAACCTTTACTATTCAAGATGAAAAATTGTCAAGTCAGTCTTTGAGTTTTCTAGTGCAGAATCCAGGTGCTGACGCCAGGCTTTCTTTTTCCTCCTTCCAGTCTCTTCCTTAAACTCCAGTTACAGATTAATTTTCTCATCTTACACTTACCCAGTAGACACGTGCCCTTCACGTCAGTTTATAACCAAGCTGTGGGACGCTGCTATGAATTGCACTGTGATAAAGCTCTCTGCAAGCCATCTCTGTCTGTCTGGCTATCTGTCTGTCTGTCTCTGGTTTGTTGTTGCTTGTGTTTTCCCCTCAGCCCATTCAGCACATTGCATTTCCATCTTCGGCTTCAGTCTGAATTTGGGGAAAGAATGCCGTAGTTGTTTGTACTTCTGGGTCCAGGACTGTTCTGATGTCAAGGTGTGTTGTCCTTCTGGAGTTACGTTTGCTTGAGTTGCTGTTTGGAACACAGCACAGAAGACAAATATTTTATAAGCAGATAATCTCGGCGATGAATGAGAAACATGGATCTCCCAGAAGCACAGCTCCCACAAAGCCTGTGGGAAGAGCCCTCTCATGGCCACAGTGCTCGGGAAATACTAGTTTAGTTCTGCTTAAGTGGTTNCAGGGAGAACCCGGAATAGCCACCCAAGAAATAAACCTTGCATGACAAACCTTCAAAATAAACTATCATCTGTTACTGGCAACTAATCTTTAACAATTGCGTCCATAGTGTCTGGGCACCTGTGCATCCCCACATCAAACCAAGAGCAAAAAAGGCGCCAGTCAGCATGCTAATATTCATCCAGCAGCACCCATCAGCCTTGTTTTAGAGGCCATACTGGTTTTAGGAATGTGGTGATTGCCCAGTGTCCCAGTTCGTTCACACATTCTTAAGACGCATTGAAGTTGAATTTTGGAGGTCTAGGCTGTGTTCTGCTGACCTGAATGTAAGCTGGTTTTCCAACAGACAAGCTCCATCTCTAAAACGCCAGAGANTTATCATGTTCTCTTCTGCTGCAGGCACTCACACAAATGTATGTGCATACCNTTCTTTTCTGTTTCTGTTTGTTTCCCATCAGGATTTTGAGTTCTCTCTACTCCATTGTACTGTGGGACATAGGAAAACTAGATAGACATTCCTTTGGCAGTCTTGTTAAGTTTAAATCTGACCTTGTTCTNGAACCTTGATGAGCCACTGTCTGCAGTTTTGTACATGACATATTTTGAAGGTATGGAACCTTAAGAAAGAAAGCAAACTCATTCCTTTTTTTCCCCTAGAAGGAAAAATTATGTCTGCAAACAGTGTGTCTTATTTTCCTGTTGGACAGCAATTGTTATTTATTTTTTTATTGCCTACTACTTGGACATGGTATATAGGAGCCCCGTCGTGCCTGCCACTAGTTAAATCCCACATTCTTACCTGGGAGTCACCACCAAGCATCAGTACACTTTTCATTTCACATGTATTTAATGTGACAGTTTCTCAGTACTGTATGTGTTAATTTCTACTTTTTTAATATTTAAAATTGCTTTTAAATAAACATATTCTCAGTTGATCCCAAGCATCTGAAATCAGGCCATTTTGTGAGTTGTCCACTTACTTTATTGACTGGGGAAAAAAAAAAATGAGGCTTGGGGGTGGAGATGGGTAGCATAAGTGCCACAGCTCCCTCTAGATCCATAACAACGTGTAGCCTTCCAGGCTCACCTGAGTCCTCTCCCAGTCCCACCTTGTGTGAACTTTTCATGGGGAGTGAACATCTGTTCACCCCAGATACGGCACTAATGGCAGACCAAACAATTCCTCCAAGTCGAGCCTAATGAATCAGTGTTTAATTGGGGCTTCTTACAGGAGTTCTGTGAGGGGTTACTTACAGGAACATGGGCAACTTAGGCAGCTACATCACTAAGAACTGTAATACCTTGTATTGAGGGGAGGGGCCTTTGTAAGCCCTTCACCCAGAAACCCTTAACTACCTGTCTGTCTTTAGGGAGGGGCCTCACGAGTCCTTCATCCTCCACGATGACTGTAAAGGGTCTCCTGCGGTTGTCCTTACAGGTAGTCAACAACTGCTGAGCATTCAAGGCAACCAATATAGCATGCCTAGAGAACATGATACACCATACCGTCACTCTGTCCCTTTTCTTGTGGCTCGGACCATATGTTAATGTGTTGAGTACTGCATCTGCCTATCTTGGATGACTGTAACTCCTGATGGCAGCCACGCAGCTGGGTAGACCAAACAGATGCACTCTGCAGCATCTACTGCACCCTCTATGAGCCCAAGGGACCTGGAAATGAAGTGTAGAGAAATGCATGCAGGAGTGGAGATTTGTGGCTGGAAAAACACGGAGTCNGGAGTCCACACAAGTCAAGATTCCTATAGTCCAGAGGCTTCATGACACAGTTCTAGTCAAATAGNCATTGGTGGGAGCACAATAAAGCCTCATCAGGAAGATGTCACAGTTTCCTTTTTTGAAAACTAGTATGTTCCTGTCTGTCACAAAGCAAGACAAATATCGTGCACCCAAGGAAAGCAGCTTCTACAGGGAAAGCTGTGGTTTTTCCATCAGAATATTTCCGGATGAGGAAAACAGTGACCTGCACAATCCAGGATCAAAGAGAGCTGACTTATCTTGTGAAAGATGCAGCCTCCCATTGGTTGCTTGTGGTTTCAATCCTGGGACACACAAACTTAATAAAGCTGACCCCTGGAGAGCAGCAGCTNTGTCTGAGGGAGTGGTCACACCCTGGTTCACGGAGTGCTTAGTACAAACAACCCATCTTCTCACTTGCACAGCCTTCTTCAAGGTGAGCTTCATTAGGCACAGCTGGAGTGGTTACCTCCAGGCCACACAGTATGATAGGTAGCAGTGCCAGCCCATATCCTGTGACCTCAATAGTCGTGTCCCTCTCTCCCTTCCCTTGTCTTTCTGCTCTAAGCCTGTGCCCACCCACCCCCATNTGTAAGTCTTCCTAGCTCTCAGGGTGTGGGTGGGCTGGTGATGGTGACAGTAAGCTTCTATTTTGCCCATCTCAATGGGTTCTCCTGTCTGGAATATACTTGATCTCCCCAGTTTGGTGGTGTGGGGGTTACCTGGAGTGAATGGGCTCACTTCTGTCATAAGTACTATGCTAAGTGTGTGTCGGCATCCATGGGTATCCTGCTGGCACTCTCAGCCTGGCCTCAGTGGCCAATAGCCTAGATGAGGATGACATCAAATGAATACTCACCAGAACCTAATAAGCCGATTACAGACATTTCCTTTTGTGGCTCCATGTTCTCCCTGCAACACTCACAGACCAGGAAGAATTCAGGTAATGATGTCTGTGGGCCGAGCTACAAGTGGACTGACAACAAGGAGGTGACCCATTCTAAAGGCCTCTCCAGATGCAANGCAGAGGCCGNAGGGCTAGAGCGTGGCACCTAAAAGCAGCCAGAGTAGGCAGCAAGAACAGGCCAGAGACAGAATGACTCCAGAGTCTTATTTGCTGTGCTGGAGAGTGAAGTATCCACTCCCAAGCCCTGCCTTCCCTTGCAGGAGGCCCCAATGCTGCTGACAGCTAGCCTGTGCTGCATGGGCCCCATGCAGAAGGGCTGAGTTCTCTGTGAGACTGAGTTCTCAGTACTGTGAAGGAAACTATTCTCCATTTGTAGATGGCACCGGTGTTCACGGGTTAAGGTGTAACTTTTAATAAGAGTCAAGCCATTTCTGGTGTTGGAGGCCAGACTTGAACCTGGGGACCTTTTGCTCCTGGTCAGAAGTAAGAAGCTGAATAAAAACAGGCATGCCCCAGCCATCTACCNGATAGCCACCAGATAAGCATGAACCAGCGAGTTTCCGTTTCAGGGCAATGATCATATTTGCCAGCCCTCCAGGGAGCAGTTCGGATAATACACCCCAGGTCAGTGATGGTGTCTAAAACATGTGGAACCAAGGAGGCAGCAGGAGAGCTGTGCAGCTGCATGCAAACCCTGAAACCTGTAAGCCCCCAAAACTGGAGTTAATGCTCAGATGAGCACAGCTGTTGCACAAGTCTTACCACACAGCAGACCTTAGCCAGACACTGTGAAGTCTTTCTGCTTCTGCTANGGGAGATGCCTTTGTTGGGATTCTAATGCCACCTTACAGTTCCAAGCNTATCAGAGGANAATCAAGGCAAATGTGTCACCTGCACCATGACTTGAAGTTCCACTAGGGTTGGGCTCTGAGCTTCTGGATGCCTCAAAAGAGAACTAGCTTCCTGGACCCTGTCCCTGGAAACTGAATCACAGAAGGAAGCCAGGAATCAGCATTTTAAACCCAAACATCAAGTGAGTCCCATGCATGTACCAACCAGCAGATACGATCATTCTTGGCCTACTGTCTTAACTCTGGAATTGTCACCAAAAGGGAAGGTGGTCTGGAGCTCTATACAGGGCTCTACACAGGGACCTGCTTGTGGCTGTCACTTCTCCATTGTAGGGTGCATAGAAAAGGACTTAGTCATCAATGTTTGGCAGACGGAGTTCATCCCAGCCTCTGCCACATACCAGCAAATGTATCAACAGACATTGCTGAGAGTCCAGTGGCTTAAACTCCTGGGAGCCTCAAGTTTCCTTTAATTTGTATGTGGTACTTCATCACTTGCAGCTAAGTCATCAGCTCAGAGAAGCAGGAGGATATCTTCCAGAGCTACCCACTGGCCTCCTTTGTCCCCTGCCAGCTAGGGAATGCCCTAGGACCCCCTGTCACCTGCAGTACATTTTCTGGCCAGCCTCAGTGTGGCAATTTATGGCCTGGACAGACCATTTGTAATGTTGTCACTTAGGCCCTGAAGGGTCAGAATCGGGAGGTTCAGGGATCCCTCTTTGGCTTCTGTTTTAGGTTTTCCATTTTTATGGGAAGAGGTTGTTTGGTTGTGTTTTGTTTCATTTTGTTTGAGACAGGGCTGACCTGGAACTCACTGTGTAAACCAGGCTGGTCTCAAACTTCTGGTGACCACCCTACCCTTCCCTCCTGCGTTCAAGGGTTACAAGGCCTGGAAATTAAAAAACAAAAAACAAAAAAAACAACAAAACAAAAAACACCTGGGGCTCTGACCCTTAACCTTCCAAGCTTCAGGTTTTTCCTCTGTGTAAATGGGAGAACAGTGAGTGGCTTTAGAACTGAACTATGTTTCCCAAATGAAGACAGGAAATGGGGACAATTTTCCTCGCCTTCCTCAGTGACAAGTGAGAAATTAGGGCAAAGAGTCTACTGAGTGCTCAACATGCCATCGGTGATCACTTGGCAGTCCTCGAAGGACAGAGCAAGAAGGGCTCCTGCAGGAACCACCGAGAGCACCAAGCTGGACCCTGCAGCACCAGCTGCGTCTGCTGATCCAGCTCATTCCTGATGCCATCCCTACCTGAAGATGCCAGCAGGTCCCTCAGGGGAGGACTTGTTCTCCCAAGTCCCCAGCTGTTCATACATGAGTCACAAGCTTGACACTGGCTAGCAATTGGGATTCCCATACACTCCACTTGAATTAACTTGCTTGAGCGGTCACAGAACTCAAGGAAAGTTGTTCACCAGGTTTCGTTTGGTTTGATTTTGGTTTGGTTTGTTTGTTTTACACAGGGTTTCTCTGTGTAGCCCTGGCTGTGCTGGAACTTCCTTTATAGATCAGGCTGGCCTCGAACTCACGTAGATCTGCCTGCCTCTGCCTCTCGAGGGCTGGGACTAACGGTGTGCCCAGCTCACCAGGTTTTAGTAGAGGTCATTGCATTGAAACAAGCTGGAGTTCTGTGTAGAATGAGGCCGGAGGATAGGAAGCAGGGCTTCCAACCCACCCTCTGGGAACTACAAGGGGCTCAGTTTCCCTCTTGGAAGCTTTGTCCCTTCCGGGTCTTGTGGAGGCTTTGTTCTGTGGACAGGTTGGTTCAGTCATCCTTTCCTAAGACCTTCACTTTCAGTCCTCTGTCCTCCTGACTGGNTGGGGCATAGGACTAAAAAGTGAGAACCCTTTCCTCTTGCCTTGGTCTTTCCAAAGTCAGCCTTAGGAGCCAGCAACGACCAGCCGTGTATTAGCATATAAAAAGACACTGTCACTTCTGAGGTTCCAAGGGATTCAGAAGCGTGTGCCGGGAAATAGGAGAAAGACTGATACACACATTTCAGGGTCTTTCAGGGTCACTCTCTTCTAAACGGTGTAAAGGAGAGGCACATAGCCGCTCCCCTTTCAGAAGCCTGTGGAGCCCTCTCACTCACAGAGAAGGTCAATGCCAGGGAACCCTGCTACACTTGGCTCTGCATGCTTAGGCCGCATACTGCTGACTCCCACCCTGAAACAGGCAGCCGGACAATGGACCTCTTATGGAGCCCTAAGCTGCGGAACAAAGATGCAAAGGGCACATTGTCTGAATGTGCAAGCCTAGTTCCTGCTCAGCTGGGACCACTTAAGCCTCAGCCGGGTACAGTGGCATAGGCCTGCCATGCCAGCTACCAGGAGGCTCAGACAGGAAGACCTTGAGTTCGAGACCAGCCTGAGCAACACACACACACAANTACTTCAGCCACTAGGAGTCTATCTCCAGTCACCAGTCAACTGCTTCTCTCTGATGCTTCCTTCATGGCTATGCCAGCCCAAGAAAGGACCAGCAGATATGCCCAGGCCGACTCTTACTAACCAGTCTCTATAGCCTCAGCTTTCCTCTCCACCCAAAGCCTAGAAGNCCCACCCTTGACTGTACCACAGTAGAAGATGCTGGTATCTGTAGGATGTTTTTAGTAATGAGGATGGACATTCCCAACTAGACAGATGTTGCAGTGGGTAAAGCACTTGTCACAGTAGCCTGACCACCCAAGGCTCATATAAAAGCTGGGTGCAGAGATGCACATACCTACAATCCCAACATATCCCTGCAGGGAGGTGGGAGTAAGAAACTGGGGAACCAGAAGCTCATAGTCCGGCTAGACTGATAAGGAAAGCAGTAAGTAAGAGATCCTGTGTCAAGGTAGAAAGTTTGGCCTGACACCTGAGGTCCTCTGACCTCCACATGTGCACTGTGGTACACACCCACACTCACACGCAAGCATGCACTTGGCACACACAAAGAAGAATGAACAGTCAGTCCACAACTGCGTGCTGAATCTCATCAATGGCCGCTGAGTCCAAGAAGCCAGACTCAAANGAATTAGGTGTTTAAGATGCCAATGTACCAAAGTAAATGATCATTTATAAATTCAATTTATTTCATATAAATTTGTTATATGTAGCAATAATTAAAAAGAGGCTATGAATTTGAGAGGAAGCAGAGAGACATGGAAGAGGTTGGAGAGAGGGAAGGGAAGGGAAATGATGTAGATACAGCACAGGTATATGAAATTCTACAAAATTAATTTAAGTTTAGAATAATTTTAAGCTAGGTTTGGTGGCACACAGGTGATCCCAGGCCCTGGGAGACTGAGGCAAAAGGATTTCAAGTTCAAGACCAGAAACAGCTGTAAAGAGACCCTGTCTAAAAATACAATGTTTAAAAGAAACTCTTATTTGTGGCAATGCCAGTTCCTGTGGCATCTTCATTTCTACCACAGATGTGACAAACTACCACTATGTGCCTCTATGTGCTAGGAAGAGAGGACAAAGTCCTTCCTCAGGAGTTTGGAGACCAGAAAGAGGACTAAGGGAGCCGGGGGATAAGAGGGTAAAGGGAAGAATATGTTGGAGGTGGGTTGTGTGAGTGTATGAACATGTCACAATGAAACCATTATTTTGTACAATATTCATATAGAAATATTGGTAAATAGCTAACAGAAAATAAAAAATAATGTCCTTTGTCAAAAGTTTTGTTGAGCCAGCTCCAGAGGCCATAAGGTATACCTCAGTAAACATCTTTCTTAACAGTCTGGGGCTAGAGAGATGGCTCAGTGGCCAAGAGTACTTGTTGCTCTTATAGAGGACCTGGATTCAATTCCCAGCATACACATGGTAGCTCACAACCATGTATAATTCCAGTTCTAGGGAACCCAATGCCTTCTTCTGACCTCCTGAGTGCTGGGATTACCAAAGCACACTGCCACATCCAGCTTTCNTTTCTTTTTATTGCCAAATAATCTTCTACCGTGTGGCTACCCTCCGTTTCCTGTGACCACCGCTATGGGCTGTGACGAGCCCTGCTGCTGGGAATACTTGGGTGATATTTTGAATGGGCTTGCTCTTCATTTCTTGGGGATGGAATTGGTGGGGCCATGAGGTAGTTCTATGTGTGGCCTTCTGAGGACCTGCCAGGAGAGCTCTCAAGGCAGCCACCCTGATTTCCATCGCAGCAGCGATGCAAGAGGCTTCCCATTTCTCAGTGTCCTCACCCACACTGCTTTTCTATTTTTATAGCAGCCATCCTAAAAAGGGTACAGTGATCTCTCACGGTGGTTTTGATTTGCATTTCCCTGAAGACTCATGATGCTGAGCACATTTGCAGATCTTTGAAGGAAGAAGTTTTCAGATCTTTTACCATCTTTAAATTTTTGAGCTGAATTATTTATTATTTATTGATGGGTTTTATTTTGGTTTGGCGGGGGTGTTGTATTTTTCTTGTTTGATTTTGGGTTTTGGATGCTTGGGTTTTTTGGTTTTTCGTTTCT
>LZPO01027669.1:87536-100410 GCA_001675575.1 Neotoma lepida
GCACCGAAGGAATAGCCTTACAATCTGCCTAGTTAGTTACTGTTGGGAAGATTCACTTTGCCTTCCCATTGTTCAGGAGTACCTTTGGTGCTCCGGGGATATATCTTTCCAGACTTGATGATGACANTGATGTCTNTCCTCTCCCTGTGCCTGCTGTGACACTTTGCAATGCCCANGGCAAGGAGTCTCCAGCTCTTCCTTTCTCCCGGCAGAGCCTTGTCCAAAGAATCACCCGTTCTGACTGCTCAGTGAAAATGCCAAGAACCTTGGCAGATATANGANGTTCTCTTTCAAAGGGTCTTTCTTTTAATTATAAACAGAATGGAAAGTATCANGGGTTCTTCCTTCCAGAAACNTCACTGGAACCACACTGCAGAACAGTGCCGTATNCAGAGATGTGCAAAGATGGACATGACTTCCTGACCACCAGGCCCCAAGTGGGCAGACATGGCTGAGGATAATCAAAGCTANCAATGAANCTTGATCTAAGGACATNAGGCAGAACAAGGATTGCCTCCCACAGGAAATTGGGGACATAGCTTAGAGCTGGTCACTAAAAGATAGAATGGATCCCCAAATGGATTTCAGGCTGGTCATCCTCATAGNCCACAGTTCACCTCCTGAAGGGGTATTTTCATTCACTCCTTCACAACACANACACACACACANACACACACACACANACAGACACACACACACAGAGACATACACACACACATACACAGACACACACAGAGACACACACACATATACACACCTGTATATAGGTTTGGCTGGGAGTTGTTTTATTTGTTGTTGGTTTGGATTTTTAGAGACAGAGTCTCAATGTAATAACTCATTAAGTAGATAGGGTTGGCCTTGAATTTGGCAATGATTCCCAGCCTTTGCTTCCAGAGCTGGGATTACAGATGTGTGCCACCATAATGCCTGGTTCATGGGTTGTTTTGTTTTGTTTTTTTCCCAGTTGCTTAAGGCTAAAGGATAAATCTACTTGTTGCTTAGCCCATCTTAGCCAGAAATACCCCTGCCCCCACAAATCTGCTTCTATTGGCTCCCTAAATTATGACCCTGGTTATTAAGTGATGTGGTTTGATCATGACCCTCAAGATTGGAAGTGTCATTTCCCCCAGTGGAACTGTGTTGTTGGGTCAGGTCAGGGGTCTTTGCCATTGTTACAGTGTGATTAGCTTTAAAGTAACTGTCATGTGTATTCAAGTTTGAGGAATATGGACAAGCCCTGCCTTCCTTCTGGCAGGCAGTTCCCACATAGCTGGGNAAGGTCACTTGCCACAGCTGCCAGCTGTAGACACATCACCGTGAAAGCCACAGGGCAGAGGGGGTATGGTGAACTTAGTAGTGAGTGTGAGTTACTCTGCAAGGCACATTAAATTGCAGATTCCTNCCAGGAATGGTGGAATATGCCTATAATTCCAGTGCTCAAAAAGAGGGGCAGGAAGAGTGGCAGCTCAAGGCTAGCCTAGGCTACATAAGNAATAACCTATCTCCAATAGCCAAGTGGATGTAGCGCAGTGGTAACATACGCGCCTGGCATATGCAAGACCCAGGGTTTAATACCCAGGACTGTGGAGATGCAGATTCCAGGGCCCACTCAGACCTANAGGTCAAGAATATGGATGACAGGGCTTGAGGATCTGTATCTTTAACAGGCTCTCCAGTGTTTTGNTGCAAGTGACTCTGGGATCATGTCACAATCAAACTCAGTTTTCTTATCTGCACAATGGGAATAATAATGNAACTCCGAAGTGGTGATTGGGCATCTGAAAAGCTGAGCTTGAGTTCAAANTTTATTTTTAACTTGTTCTGTGACCTTCCACAAGATACTCAATGTTTCTGTGATTTCTTTTCCATATAGGCAAATGCTATCAACATGTCCTGCTGTGTCTCCACCTTGGGCTGTTGAATGAGGTCACTAGAGACATTGACTACGGAACACATGGAAGTGCTTAGCTTGTGAAACACAATCCTGGGGAAAATGAATGTAGTGTGGGCAAGGAAGGTGAGCACAGATAACCGGGGTGTCAAGGAGACCAGACTCTGGGATTTACATTGGCACCAACAGGGAAGCATCGTTGAGAAGTTGGGTGGAAGAAGTGAGTAGTGAGAGTGGGGATGGTGAAGATAGGCCTGAATGAGGGACAGATTTCTGTAGGATGCAGATGCCATGTCACAGTTTGAACAGGGGAGACTGGAGCAGTGAAAATCCACAGGAGTTAAATGCAGCAAGTGGAAGTCACTGAGCTGGGATGGAGCTCAGTGGGCACAGTGCCTGTCTAACGTGCACGAAGTCCTGATCCCCATCCCGAACATCATGTCAACAGGGGATGGAGGCAGGAGGATGGGAAGTTCAAGGTCATCCTCAACTACATGTTGAGTTAATTCAAGGCCAGCTTAGGCTATATGATTCCCTGTTTCCAAAAGAAAGAGAGAAAGGAAGGAAGGTGGACAGGTAGACACATCAATATAAAGAGCTCAGAAGTATCATGAAAGTGAACAAGCAGCCCCAAGTTTGCAGTTGGGGAGCTTGGGGAACTTCTGAAGCAGGAGCCCCACCCACATCCACTGACTCAGAACCCCAAGCTATGATGACATCCCAGATGCACTTGTATCAGAGCACAGTATTTCACATATATGTTTTTTTTTCATAACTGCACATACAGTTGTAGTTGTCTCTAGGACCCCTATGGGTACCCAAATTCAAGGATGTTTAAGTCTACACACATACAATGTATGGACGACCTTCTGTATAATTGAAATCATGTTGAGATAACTTACTCTATCTAGGTAATACAATGACAAAGCTGAAAAATCTGAGACTTTGGTAGCATTCAGATCTGGGTTGAAATTCTGACTCTAGGGGGCTGAGGTATAACTCAGTGGCAGTGATTACCCAGCAGGCACAGGGCCTTACATTCTTCACACCCTGCCCCAAATTCATCCTCAATGTAGACACACACACACACACACACACACATACACTCACACACACACACTTATTTCACACACACACACTCACATGCACACACACTTATTTGGAGGGAAGTGTGACCAGCGGAGGAAACCTGTCCCTTATCACGTAGAGCCATTTACTATCTCACAGGATCCCAGCATTACCTCAGGCAGGAATGAGGTCCATCCTTAAAAAGGAGAACAGTGAAAAGTTCTTCATTTGGGTAAATCCTCCATTTGGGTAATTTCACAGCAATACCTTGAGAACAAATGTGCTTCCCACTTTCCTAGGGAGTGAGGTCCTAGGGACACCTACGTGATATGCTCAGACTTACAGTTTGTGTGAGACAGGGTCTTACTGTGTAAACCAGTCTGACCTTGAACTCACAGAGATCCACCTGCCCCTGCCTCTGAGTGCTTGGCTTAAAGGCGTGTACCACCACCATACCAGGTCCCATTTCTTTACTGCCCTTTTTGATAGTTGCCACTTTCTGAAGTGCTAGCAACATACCCTGAACATGCTCTTTTCTCTCTCACCTCATGTCCTCAGAGTCCCATGAGGATGGAGGGGGAAAGGAGATGGTTGGTGTCTATATATTTATTCCAACATCACTGCTCTTGACACAGATACTTCTAAAATCACCTTGCAATGGACAGATTCTTGGTGTGACCCTCAAATTCATATATTTAAGTGCTAACTTAAAATGTCAGTCAACACTAGGACATAAGACCTTTGGGAGGTCATTTGGCCATAGGGCAGAGCCCTCATGAAAGGCTTGGTACCCTTAAGAAAAAGGCCCAGAGAATGCCCTTTGCCCTTTCACCATGTGAGGACATAACAAGAAATCAGAAATCTCCAACCTTGGATAAAGGCCTCTCCTGAACCCAACAGTGTTGACCCTGACCTTGGACTTCAGTCTCTAGAACATAGGAGAAATAAACCCATGGTGTTTAGAATTGGGCCTCTCGGTTTCTCGTTGCTGTGAGCAAATACCGGGCAAAGTCAACGTGGTGGAGGAAAGATTTCTGACCACAGTTTTACAGATTTTAGTTCATGGACCTGAAGCAGAGTATCATGGCAGCAAAGCTTGCTGCCAGTCTGAGAGAGGATAAGGTCCCCCCAAAGGCACTTACAGCTCCCCCCCCCCATGAAATTAGTCCCCACCTCTTCTTAGCACTTTCCACTATGGGTTATTCCATCAGTGAAGTCACTGGTCACACTCCAATGACTTCACACTCAATAGCATCAGTTTCTGGTGCCAAGCCTTCCACACAGTAGCCTTTGTGGGACTATTACATATCCAAACCATAGCATGAGAGAGGCAGTCTGGCATCCTTGTCACAGTGGCCCAGATCACCGACATACTCTACAGACGCTTTGAAAGACTTCATATACCATGTAGTAACAATTGTCACACAACCATTTATTAAATACCTTCCAAGTGAAATTTTACCTCAATCATCCCACAGTTCCCACAATTCCTTGCTGTAGGTCTCATCATCAGCCCTTTTCACCTGAAGAAACCTGAGGTAGAGAGTGACTAAATACTCTCCACCCCTAAGGCCTTACTAATAAAAATACAAGTAAAAAAATCCAGGTGTGGTGACACACACCTGTAAAGAGATAGGAGGATCAGAAGTTTGGGGTCATCCTTGGCTACATGATGAATTTAAGGATAGCCTGGGCTACAGAAGACACTCATGTCTCAAAAAAAATTTGCTAGTCAAGATTTGATTTAAAAATCTCTCTAATCCAAATATCTGAAAGGTATTTCATACTTTATTTTCCTAAAAACACAAATTCAGTTACATAATAACAATAATAAACAGTCTGTGTTAATAAAATTTGCTTTTAGTTTCAACGGTTATAGGATCATTTGTAGGCAGTGACTCCTCCCAAGTACTCACCACGCCCCTTCGCTGAGATTCCCACATTTTGATCCATTTCTGCAGACTGGTTGCAGATATAAGTGAAAAACTATAATAGAATGAAGTTCATGTAATATCTCCAGAACCCAGATTTGAAAGCCATTCAAAGACATTCTGTGTGCTTTTCATGTACATCCATCACCTGATTTCATTCAAGAACTGTTACCTCCAAAAGAAACCTTGTATCCATCAAGTATTACCTTTCCCATTCTCCCCTCCCTATTCCAGCAGCCCCCAGCTCTGACACTCCAGATTTTGTTTGGTTGTTAGTTTGGGTTTTTCTTGAGACAGGGTCTCACTGTGTGGCCTTGGCTGGCCAGAACTCACTACATAGACCAGACTGTCAGACTCACAGAGATCTGCCTGCCTCTGCCTCCTGAGTGTTGGGATTAAACAGGCAACCACCACACCCTGCAGATTTTATTTTTTGAGACAAGGCTTCACTCTATGGCCCCAGTTGGCCTCATTCTTCTGATTCCTGAATGCACGTTGGTGAGCTAGCTTTGGAAAGCTCAGATTCCTTGTGTCTTCCGAGAAAACTACTATTCCAGCTTTAGCTTCATGCTACAGCAGGGCACTCTACTTCACTGAGGGGGATGTAGGGCCTGAGGTGTGGGTGAGCGATCTGTAGGCATCATCCATGTGCTCTGCTGTGTCCTCATTCAGCATCTTTGCAGGCTTAGCCTAAATTGGCATCTTCTGCATCATCTCTGGGACCAGAGGATGGGAAAAGATGAATGGCCAGAGGGGTGGGAAGCCAGGCAAGCAGGTAAGAGGCCTTCCCTGAGTTTGCTTCGGTCATGATCGGATATGCAGTCTGTTTAGTTGCAAACTGCTAACCCAGCAGGACTAAGTACCTGAGTCACCTGACTTCCACCTTCTGTTGCTTTTTGCACAGAACAGCACCTGATCCTGAAATGATGCAAGACATATTTTAGAGGCCTCTTTTTGAAGGGCTTTTGTACACGTGAAGGAAATTGCAGCTTTTGCTTGAAAGATGCCATGAGATCCAATTTTAATAGTAAGATAAAAAGATGTCATCCCAGTTGACAAATAATGGAGAATTCATTATCTCATGTAGTAGGTCCTTCCTATACCAGGAGATGACATTATCAGTCTCATTTACAGGTGGACACATTAGAGTCAGGGGTTACATGTCTTGCCTGTGCTCTCACATGGCTGGAAATGGCAGGTGGTATTCCTTACAGGATATTGGAATTCACTATTTGCTGTCAGGGTTGATATCCCAGGCCACCACCGACTTGCCAAAGGCTCTGCAAACTTTATTTCCAGCTCTCCATTTCCTAGAGTCTGTCAAGCACATCAAGGTCTGGTTGAACAAGCAAGACTCAGTCTCACTGGGGCCAGTGAGTGAGCAGAGACTTTTGCATCTGAGGCACACAGGTAAGACTGTCAGACTCCATCCTAGTAAGTGCTGGGTTCAGTGGAGTGCAAGCCCTGACTATGTCCTCATCCTCCCCTGTTCTTCCTTATCTCCTGCCCATACCCAGGCCTCCAACTGTCCTAAGTTGTTTGAAGACTCTCACCGCCAGCATCCTAGAAAACTTCAGGTCCTTACATTTTTAACAATCATTCCAATGGAAAGAGCAATAATGGTGAGAACTTCCTAGGTTCTGCATATGGATTTGTTACCGTCCCATTTCACAGTGATGCTCAGATTGGGCAAGTCCTTTGGCTTCAGTGAGACAACCTGTGTACATGCCTGGCTCCACTGGTATGTGATAGGTATGACCTCAGGCTGATGCCATCTGTCCCAGCTTCAGCATCTTCATGCATAATTCTGGGCAGGCCTCTTCATGGACTGTGATGGGAGCTGTGAGGTGGGCATAGCCTTTGGCATCTAGTTCACACTGTGAGCATCCAGAATTAAGACCTGTTCACAGGCTGCTCTGTTCTGTTCTGCCAGGTTCAAGCCCTGTACCTGTTTCTCCTCAAGTTTTTGTTGTTTGTTTGGTTTTTTGAGAAAGAGTTTCTCTGTGTAAGAGCATTGGCTGTCCTGGAACTTGCTCTGTAGACCAGGCTGGCCTCAAACTCACAGAGATCCACCTGCCTCTGCTTTAATCCCGAGTGCTGGCATTAAAGGCATCAGCCACCACCGCCCAGCTCTCCTCAAGTTTATAGCTGATCATTGATTTATTATTCAGACCACTTCTCACACTGTAAAACGGCATCAGCTCTCCTCCTTCACAGCCAAGGGTTGCTGATGCCCTGGCAGGCTTTGAGGTTGGCCTAGGGCCATGAAATGCAGTGGTGAGGGAGGATTTGATCTCATGCCCTCGGCCTCTCAGGCAATTCTTTTCCTCCTTTAGCCTAAATCCCTCCTGAAACTTCTGGAAAGAACTTCTGCCTTCCCCTTGGGTCTGTTGTTCTAAGTGGGCCATACACCTTTTCTTGCTTGTCCCAATGCAAGCAAGCTATCATCAGAGGAGTGGCTCTACATGCCACTACACGGTTCCTTCCCAACCAAAAGTCCTTGAGAGCCCCCCGGAGTCCTTTTCAATATCTCTCAGCTCCCTGAACTGGCCCAGGTTAAGGAAAATCAGGACACACCTTTATCAAAGATGAAATGGACCAGCGGGGTGGTGGTGGTACACACCTTTAATCCCAGCAGAGGCAGGGGGATTTCTGTGAGTTCGAGGCTGACCTGGTCTATAGACCAAGTTCCAGGACAGCCAGGGCTACACAGAGAAACCCTGTCTCCGAAACTCCTCTCCCGCCCCAAAAAGATGAAATGGACCAAGTAAATCAGTCCCTGATGTTGTTTGGGCGCACCCCAAAACTCCCAGCACAGCTGGAGGGGTGGAAAGAATGAAGAGGGAGGATGATGAAAATTGTGGGTGTAACCCTTTTGATATCATGTATAGGTCAGGAAAAAGATATTTTACATAACACTAAATATTCCCGAAAAAAATCTGGTTCAGTATCTAGATAACGATGACATAGGCTTGAGGGCAGGGGAGTAAAGGAGAGCAAAGATGCCCCTTAATCATGTTCTAGACAAGGGGGAAAGACAGGATTTCCCACAACAACAGAATTGGGAATCACAGCAAGGGATATTAATTGGGGAGTTTGCCCCACGAATTACAAGTCCTGGGACGGCCATGTGGGGAGCCCAGGCCTCCCCCTCGCACTGCCTCTGCTTTATTGGTCCCCTTGGGCTTGCACCACTAGACCCTGTGGGTGTTTCTGCCTGGCAGGGATTTTTGGCTGGCTCCAGCAGCAGCCCCGGGCCTGGAGCACCAGGCAGGTGGCAGGGCCTGGGACGCGCGCATCTAGACCCCTCATCCCAGGTGAGGGAGGGGCCGCTGGTGCCCGGCGCCCTGGGGGTCGGGCCTACGCGCCCGGGACTCGCCCAAGGTCACCCGGCGGGCTGGGGCGGGGGCGACGCGGGGCGGTCCCGGGCGCGGTGACGCGGGGCCGGTGGTGCGGCGGGGCCGGGGCGCGGGGGGCGGCGCGTCGCCGCGTCCTCCTTTTGTGCGGCGCCGGGCTAGGCTGCGAAGGTAAACAGCGCTTCCTCTTCCTCCTCGCCGCCTCTTCCTTTTATAGCGATTTCTGGCCGCGCCGGGGCCGGGGCGCTGCTGTTGCTGCTGCTGCTGCTGCCGCCGCGGCGGGGCCGCTCGCGAACCTGCGGCGGGGACGCGCGAGCCGCCGACCCGGAAGCGGCGTGTGTGCACCGCAGGCTCCCGCCGCCCGCTTGCCCGTTTGCCAGCTCGCCCGCCCGTCGGGCCGCCAGGTATGTGCAGGGCCCGCGGGGAGACCGCTGCGGCGTCACCGCCCTGGTCCACCCGGCTGCAGGGAGGGAGCGAGCGCCTGGGGCGGCTTGCACCCCAAGGCAGGGGCGCCGGGTCCGAGCGGCCGTCCCCGGGCACACCCCTCTTGCAGGCCAGGTGAGCGCTGCAGGGCCTGATCCTAGCGCCACCTTGCCCTCCCGATAACTTCATCGGGAGGTTTTTCCAGGCCAGGCGGTCGAATTGAGGAACCAAAAGGGCGAATAGACTCGCACTGGCCCGACTTCCTCCTGCGCCGACCCCCGCCGGCGTTTAAACAGTACTTCCTCTTTGCCCGTTATGTTTTCTTCATCATCATCATCATCATCATCATCATCATCATCATCATCATCATTTTTTTTTAATGGAAGTTTAGTGTTCAGAGGTGGATGCATTTGCAGCCAGCAGGGCTTTCCGGGGGTCGTGCACACACAGGAGGTCTGGAAGGAACCCGTGTGTCCTCTGAATGTGGTTCTTGTGTCTGGGGTTGGAGGAAAGAGGAACCCGGACTTCCTTTGCTGGCAGAGCCCTAGGGGTTGTCTTTGATCCCCACCCTGCTGCTAGAAATGGAGGGGTGGGGAAGGGCTTGAGTGTGAAGGTGGCGCAGCAGAGGAGAGTCATGTGGATCNTGCACCTCAGTCTAATTCCCGGTCCTGCAACGCACTAGCTTTGTGACCTTGGGCAAGTTGTCCACTGTCTCTGGGTCTTAAGNTCCTTGTCTGTAAAATGGGCTGCTTTGAGTTAGCCTGCGGTACATGAGAATAGGTTTCCTGGCCCTGAGGTANAGGATGGGAAGAATGTCACCTCACCTTTAATGTCTCCATTCCCTAAGACACGTGCCTGGAGCTCAGGGAGCATCCCCCCACCCCCATAGATAGTTGTGAAATGAATTGGTGGATGGTAAATTTTGAGAAGTGAGCCCGTATGCTTCCTCATTTTTGCTTCCTTTACCCTTAATTTCTATCCCATAATCACCAGAGCCATGTTTTGCTACCTCAGCCTNCAGAAATCCACTGAGTCCTGGAGGAAATAGTGATTTCCAGTGAAGACGTTTCCACTCTGACTATGAGACTCTTGCTATTCTTGGAGGGTCNNGTTGTATCCAGTGTGCATAAAAAGGAAGCATTTTTTTNNCCNCTATGGCCAGATGACAGCAGAGGTGGAGGGCAGGGTTGCCAGCTGNGATGATTTCCCAGGATCTGGGCCCCATGTAACTGGGAAGGAGGCTGGAGAGAGGTGGGTTTTCTCCTGTGATGGGGCATGCAGATTGGGTAGGCTTTCTTCCTGGGGAGGCGCTCTGTAATGAGCATGCTGTGGATTATGAGGAGTGTGTGTGTGTGTGTGTGTGGATTGATTGAACGGTATTGGAGAGGGATACCTAGAAATGGCTTTTGGATAAAGGCCTAAGATGTGTTTGTGCACTTTGGGATATTTTAAAGAAATGTTGCTTCCTCTGATGGCCATCCCTGACCTTCATGTCTAAAGCTTTCTGAGCACCTCTCTGAAGACCTTGGAGGTGGTGGTGTTTCACCTCAGCGCAGGGGCTGAGTCTGGGAGCTACTGTTATTTGTTTGGTTTGTTTTTGAAGCTTTTGAGACAGGATCTCATGATGTAGCACAGGCTGGCCTGGAACTTGTGGTAAATGCTCCGGCCTCTGCTTCCTGAGTGCTGAGACTACAGGTGTGTATCCCCATGTCCAGCCCTCGTCCATTCGTTTAAAGAGGCAAGCAAGCACCTCCATGCAGTGACACTGCTGCCTGTCACTCACACAGTGGCCACAGTTACCTGTGCGGCAAGAGGGACTTTTCATTTCACTCAGACTTGGAGAGAGGCCAGGGCTTCCCAAAACTCTCAGCCCAGGAGAGGCAGGTGCAGGGTCATTTGAGCTGCAAAACTCATCTGGTTGTCCTGCTGCATTCTGAATGCCTTTGTGTCTCCTGGCACCTGGCTTGCCACCTGACTTATGCTGAGAGNGATGTATCTATTTTCTGACAGAATGAATGAGAAAGTGATGGTTTCCCCTCCATTCTTCGGGAATACATTTTGTCTGTATCTCAAGGTCNGCATGTGGCCTCTAAGTGACCTTGGCATTGTCCTCTGGTGGTTCTCCCTGAANTGAAGTCNTGNATCCNGGTCCCTGGCAGGCCTTGCATAAGAATCCAGAGACTGGTACACAGAAAGGACTCCTAAGAGACACCNATGCCACCGATGGCCTCATGTTCAGCCTCTCTGCCATCTCTTTAGTTGAATAGACCACCATTCTTGTGGCTTTGGTGGTATGGGACTTGGCTATCTTTAGCAAAACCATCCGAAGCTGTGCCTTGTAGATTTAAAATTGATGTTGTTTGAGTTGGGCGTTTTGGTACCCACTTGTAATTTTAACACTGGGGNTGCTGAGCCAGGAAGATCACTGNTTCAGGACCAGCCTGTGTTATGTAGTGAGCCCCTGTCTGAAACAGACACATACCCCTAACAACAAAACATGGTGGTCAGCATGTAGTCTTAGGTCAGCATCACCTTGAAGCCCTCTTTTCCTGTCTGCAAACAGGTGAAATAGTTCCAGCCATGNCCACTGCCCAGGGTACCCAGATAAGAGTAGGATCTGCATTTAAACCATTTCTTTCTTGTGCACAGTGCATGTCCAAGTTACTGTGCAGTGTTCTTATCTGTAAAATGGGCAGATGAGTAATGGGGTTGGTTGTACCTTCATCACAGTTGTATGATGGAAGCCCTGGGAACAGGACAATTATGGTAACAGTAATGGCAGTCTTGCCTGTCAGAGCACAGACATAATTTCTGTGGGAGCTCCTTTCTGTCTTAACTGATGTGAAACTTCCAGAGAGAAAGTGAGAGGAGACCAGGGCGGGGGGAGGGGGCGGGCGGGAACGACACTACTAACTTCCTGAAAAGGGGGATGATTTCCATAGGTTGCTGAAGACAGTGTGCATGCTCTTGTGTATCTGTAGCTCCAGGTAGAGAGGCTTGCCAGTGCCGGCTCCCCTCACCTCTTTCTCTCTCTCTTTCTCTCTCCACTCATTCACTCTCCATGTGCTTGTGNCACCCATCTTGTATCTTCTAGATCNATCTTCTTCCTGTTTTTCCACCAAGACTTCACTTCCCCTGGGTCTCAAGTGAACCAAATTCAAATTGTTTCAGTAGAACTTTAGAGTTTAGTCTTCACATCATCCTGAAGGCTGGATGGCCTCAGGTTGAAAGATGAGTTTGTAGTCAAGGATACAGATGAGGGACAGTTNCCCCCTCCNATTGTTTTCTATTGCTAGAGGCCCTGAGGGTGTAGGTTTGGGGCTCAGGTTGCCNACATTCACTGCTTAGAGGCAATGTTACCTTGGGCACAGTCCTTCCTNTCTCTTTGGACTTCTTCATCTGTAACATGGGGAGTAATGCTAGTCATCTGTAAATGGCATTGGGACCAACACAGAGGTTGATGCATCAGAGTGTGCTGCACACTGTCGGTNCTCAGTCAATGTCTATCGCTTCTTCTCTATGAGGCTGTCCCTGTCCTCACCTGATGCCGTCATTCTGTCCCCTGTCCCCNCCCCACTCAGCTCTGCTTGGGAAGCAGCCCTGGGCTGGCAGGCTATTCCTAGAAGAGCTCTGGAGTCTGCAAGCACTGCGAAGTCCAAGAGTGCTATTTTAATCCAATTGTTGACCGGCTGTTGTATGGGCTTCCACTGAATGGGAGATGATTCCATCCGAGCTTGTCGGGAAGACTAAATGGGCGAGTCATCCAGTTTACATTCTGTCCCATTGATTTTTTTTCTTCTCCCACTTGTCGAAGGCTTACTAGCTGCCATCTGCTCCATGAACATCGTTCATAAATATATAAATAATCGAAGACGACGAGGCCTGGTGGAAGAAGTGTGCCTGAGAATGATTTTTATAATATTTCAAATCATCTGAAATTGAGGAATTGCAGAACTTATTAAAAAACTGAAAATGTGCTCAGAAAGGCTTCCTTTCANGGCAAGAGTCGGGGAGGCNCATTTNTGAANTGTGGATGAAGGACCTGTGAGGGGTCAGTGGACAGCTACTGTGTGTCAGCCTGTTTGTGGGGTGAGAGGGTGAGGATTCAAGGGACAAGGACCAGTGCCAACTGTCAAAGCTAGGGTATCCTTGAGACTCAGAGGATTGTGAAGTAACCCATGCCTTGATGCCTTCTGGGGTACATA
>LZPO01027670.1:36910-66837 GCA_001675575.1 Neotoma lepida
ATTTGAAATGACTTTATCTTTACCAACCGTTTCACCTTATATTTGCTTATATTTTTAAGTGAGAAAAGTTCTCAGATGAAAACAAAGATTTATATTCTGGCATTATACTCTAACTTAATTAACTAATTACAACAGGCATTCACTATAAATTAGTTTGTACCAACAGTTATTTCAGTGTTAAAGTTTGGACAGTGTCTATATTGTTTGGAACTTGAAGATCCTCTTCAAAAGCCCCTATGTTAAACCCTGACCTCAGGGTTGTTTGTTTGTTTGTTTGTTTGTTTGTTTGTTTGTTTGTTCTTAGGAGAGGATAGATCATGTGGAAGGTTGGGCCTGTTGGAGATTTGTAGAATCAACTCTCTTTTGATTCCTGGGCATGGACTTTGCCCAGGTATTCTACAATGTATCAAGGGCCCAAAAGAATATTTCCAGCTCTTCTTATACTGGAAGAACTGTGAGCCAGTAGAACTGTGAGCCAAAATGAACTTGTTGTCTTATACACAAATCATCCCAGGTATTTTGTTGTAGCAGTGGAAAGCTGAGTACATCCAGTCAGGAAATTTTTGTCAGTACAATTTTCTATTTTTCTTCTATTTCTTTTTAGTTTGTTTGTTTTTTATATGTTTAAAGTGAATTTTAGTTGGTTTCACCCATTATCTTTTTTATCTCTTTCCTCTTTCTCCCATAAAAGTCATCCTTTTATTTTTAATGAATACGTCTTCTANGTGTGTGTGTATGTGTGTGCCCAACTGATGGTTGTTTACATGAGCATGAGTGGAGAGTTACTGGAAAATGGACAATTTTNTCGTGGTTCTACCTCTGAAGCAACTGGCAACCAGAGCCTCAGAAGCCCTTTTCTCCTTTGTTGTGGGGCCTAACGTTGTGCATGTCTTATGTAGTAACCACAGCTGCAGTGAATTCAAGAGTGCGAGGAGGGGCTTGTCATGTCCCAAAGACATTGCTTTGCACACGCCTCCCCAATCTGTTCTTCAAGCTCTTATATTCTTTCGCATTTTTCTTATCTTCATTGAAGATGGTGGCTAAGTAAACGATTTCCAATTCTCTACTCTGATGTTTTGAGCTTTTGAGTATAGATTTCAAAGATTATAATGAAACTGAAGATATTTTTAAGACTAACATACTTTGGTGCTATGGTTATTTGTAATTTTTAAAATATTACACATGCCTGGGTTTCTCTGGGTAAGAACTTCAAAATAGCACATTGAAAACATAGAGATTAACAGATTTTTCTATGTTTATCTAGCACATTTGTGAAAGAACAGTTAAAAATAACAAGCACTAACTTCCAGTATTATACAAGCAACAGCACATTGAAACACAGATTGTAATTAGGAAAAAAACTTCAACCAGTACAGTGGAACTTGGGGAACATGCAACAACAGGAGCAAAGTATGATTTTTTTTTCCTTTTACAAGGTTAATATACAATATTAATGTCTTGAACTTCATTCATTTACTTAATTTACTAATTCTCAGACAGAATTCATTACATTAGAAAATGCACAGAACTGTTTGATATTTTTCTTTATGATTTCTGTCCCAACTTTGAAAGTTCTTCCTTTCATGACTAGAACTTAGAATTGGGATGTTTCTTTAGGAAAAAGTCTTCCAGTAGTGGGAGAGTTACATTTGAAATTATTACCTTCGTCAATGATCAGTAATTGATTCACACAGAGGTATGTAACAGACTGGTCCCAGGTTCCAAACAAACCAGGTAAGCTCTAAAGAGCCATTCAGCTCCCTGTACCAGCTTATCTTCCTATCCTCTCTTCCACAGCTATTGAGTCTAAGAGTACCAAAGCAACTTAGTACCCACCACCCCTGCCATCTTCTGCAAGCAGCATTAGTAAATTTGACTTGTGAGAAATGGATGTATATTCTTTCCCCCCAAAAAATCTAATGTTTTTGAGATTAGATACTGCATTTTTACTGATTCTTCTTCAAGCATGAGCCACTATGCCTTTCAAATACCAAAGGTCACATCATGCTCTCAAAGAAACCATGCTGATACCTTTCACTTAGCCTAACCCCACAGAAAGGTAAGGCCAGGGCATAATTCTCTCTACCAGAATCCTCTTCAAAAGGGAGATGGTGGTAATAGAGGTGAGAGAGATAAAGAGGGTGGGCATATAATAATTAGAGTATACTGCATACATACATAAAATTGACAAAGAAAAAAATCAATAGAGATATAAAAAATTCTCTGGCATCCCTCTATTGTCCNTTTCCTTCTTATGTTTCTTATGAGTAGAATAAGGTTCATGAGAGTTTCAGCCCATTTTGTAACTCATCATTTTTATTCATTATATCTCAAGATAAACTAAGCAAGAAAGAGGAATTCTGATTAAATATTCAGTCATTTAGATATGATTTGAGATTCCCATGGTCTTATAATGTCAGAACAATACAAACTCAATAAAAATATCACAGGACCAGTNGGAGCTAATCAAATTTAGGAAAATCTGCACTAATTTAAATGACAGTTTCAAGTTATCTTAAGATGATTAATACAATTAATCCTTATAAAATATGCTAAGAAATAATAACAAAATTGAAACTCAAGTTGAATTTATATGTAAGACAATCAGTGAAAACAATTATATGAATATTACTGACTTTCTCTTGCACAGATGGTATTTCTGACACACAGCAGGAAATCAAACACATTAAGTCTTTTCTAAGACTAATGATGATAGATTTGCAACTGATCCTTATAGAGTTACTTTTTCTTATTTTTTTTAATACAAAAATGACAATATGACCCAGGTCAGTGTCTCCATAAATGACTGGATAGCTTGTCCACTGTTGACCTCACTAGAACATTTCCAAGAAATGAACTATCCAGCCTCAGAAATCAGATTAGAATTTTAGTATTAGTTGTGATAGTATATTTTTACTATACAATATATATTATAACAATCTCTATCTCCCACACCCACGCTATTTATTCATTTAATAAGGCTTATTATAGTAATGTTGATATTACTGAGAAAAATAAGGCTTATTATAGTAATGTTGACATTACTGAGAAAAATCAAACGTACGGGTCCTATTCTCTAGATGTTTCAGGATCCATCTTGGGTCACTCATACCAACCATTTAAATTATATTTGCAGTTACTTTCTTAATTAGATTTGTTAATTTTGCTAGGTCAATGTATACTATCATGCACTTGTTGAGGTCAAGTACAACTTGAGGGTGTTGATTTTCTCCTCCTACTGTATGGTTCCAAACACCAAGCCCATGACTTCAAGCTTAGGGGTGAGTGCTGTTGCTAACTTAACTACCATGCAAGCCCTCAGATAGTGACTTTTAAAATCTNTATTTATTAACTGCAATTTCATTCTTCTATTTCCATTAGCTAGAAAAAACTACACTGCAGGAACATCTAGCTACTTAGCAACCAACTTTCACAACATACTCTTCCTCAGGTTTATGGGTTCCATGGGTGGACATATGCTGTCTTACTTGTAGAAAGACATCTAATCTTCCAAGCATTATCTGCAAAGAAATTGTGAAATTATCCCCCAATACGCCAACAAAGTTAATTAAAACATGAATTGTGTTTTAATAACACTAGAAAAATACCATAGTGAATTAGGAAAAGTGTGGGCCTTGGTACAGAATTGCTTTCACTGAATCCATTTCTATCACTCACTTGCTGTGTGACCAAAGGTTAGTGAATATCTGTGTGCAATTCAGCCTTCTCTGAAATGGGAACTATTGCTATCCACACACAGGATACATTTTACTAAAGCAATGACTATTATACTATGAAATAAATGTATAAAATGTCTATGATGTAATAGATGTGTAATAATATTTTTATATTACAATAAAAAGAATGGTTAGACATATAGTTCCTATGGTTGCATGTGATAGAATTAAAGCAAAGCACTGTATCTTTCTTAGCTCATGTCCTTCACTTAGCAAGGTGAAATTAATGAACCAAAAGAAATGGCTCAAAGGTTGAAATATTTCTATGATTTAATATATTATAATGATTTTACCAAGATGTAATATGAAAAGTGTACATTTAAAGGCAGATGGTAGAAAAAAAGGGAATCTGTAACAGTGGCACTTATTGGAGGAAATTAAGAAATCTAGTGATGAGAAAAGAGAAAAAAAGTTTCCTTATTTGGACAATAAAATCCCTCCTTTTCAGTATTTTGGTGATTATGTCCACCTTGTTCTCCTCTTACTACAGACCCCAGCATAAAATGACGCTAAATGTTCACTTTCTGAGAAAAAATACATATAACTATAACAAAAATATGAATTAGCTGCTGTGACAAAGTCAAGGTACTTTTTGGTGTACTTGGCAGTGACTTTTGTTTTCATAAATCAATTGACAGTGTTGGTGTGTTTGAATTTTTGGGTTTTCTGTTCTGTTCTCTAGATACATATCTATATGTTTTGCTGATATCATGTGTTTTGTTTACTATAGTGCCATATTTGTAGCACAGTTTGGAATCAGATATTATTATACTTTTCAAACTAGTCCTGGCTATATGGGGTTCTGTTTTGTTTCAGTTTTGTGTGTGTGTGTGTGTGTGTGTGTGTGTGTGTGTGTGTGTGTGTGTTTCCTTATGAATTTTAGTATTACTCTTCTTAAAGAGTGACAATTATTTTTTCTGTGAGGAATGTGTTGACTCTCTTGGTTGCATTTAAGTGTAGAGCATTTTTATCACCACTAACTTTCCAACCAATGAACATGGAATATCCAGCCATTTGTGCTTGATGTTTTCAATTGTTTTTATCTAAGTTTTGTAATTTCATGGTAGGGCTTTCACCTCATTGCTTAAGTATATCCTAGGTAATGTTTTTTGTAAATTGCAATGTTATTCTGATTTCTTTTTGAGATCACTTATTAATGTATTAGAAACACTATAAGGTTTTGTGTACTGATTTTCTACCATGCAAATTTATATTATTAATTATGGAAAATACCTTAAATAAATCTTAATAGAAAAACTGACTATTTAAATGAAGAACAAAATTGGACTCTCTTCTAATAATCATATGCTACTATCAACAAAAAATGAATTAAATATTCAAGTCCAGGAGCAGACACTATAAAATTACTAAAAGAAAAGNAATAGTATGCAGCACTGGTATGAGAAACTACTGTTTGCGTTTGACTTCAATGTCACAACAAAAAAAAAGGGAGTCATGTATGACTTCTGTACCATAGCCAAGACAAATGCTAATGTACGGACAATCCACAAAATATCAGGGAACTTTTAAGCCATACACCCAATAAGACATTAGTATCCAAAATATCCACAGTGTTCAAACAGCTCAGCAGGGAGAAATCAAGGCAAAAGCACTGATTAAGAAATGGGCAAGGGACCTGGATGGACATTTTTCAAAAGTAAATTTGCAAAAGCTCAAAATCTCTAGAAAAAGCAAAGTCTGTGCTAGCTATGGACTTTGTGGCCATGCACTGAAAATTGCATGTAGCATCAAGCTGAAAGACACCAAAATGGTACTCTCAGTCAGATGATGGAAAATAAATGAGATGTAGAAAGAGCATGACGCCTGTGGATATACAATTGATACTTAATCGGGGCTGACTTACAGTTTCGGAAGTCTAGTCAATTATCATCATTGTGGGAAGCATGGTGGCATGCAAGCAGACATGGTGCTGGAGAAGGAGCTGAGAGTTTTACNTCCAGACCAACTGGCAGACAGCAGGAAGAGAATCCCACTCTAGTCCTGGCTTGAGCATCTGAGACTTCAAAACTCATTCCCAGTGACAACTTCCTCCAACACTGCCAATCCTACTCCAACAAGGCCACAACTTCTAATAACACCACTCCCTATGAGCCTATGGAGGCCATTTTTATCCACCCACCAAATTCTTTTTATCTTTTTCTGACGCTAATAGTTTATAATCCAGTGGGTTATTAGAAAATGACATAAACAGGCAGTTCTCCTATATGAAGAACTAAACTTTCCTGAGAGCAGTCCTCAGAAGAGAAGGAGGTGGATAGAAATGAAAACATATGAAATCAAAGAAAGGAAAATGGAACTGGCTGCAGATAACATATATTAAAATGACCATAAAACAATGAGATCTAAACACCTAACCAGATGGGATAGAAATCAAGTTGTAAACCATGAGAGGAAGGCCACATGCATAAATGTAAAGGCTAGCTTTCATAAAATGTTAACCTTCAAATTTATTCTAATACCTGTCTTTTATATCAATACATGTTTTTCATTATCTCCAGCAGTCATTATTTTTTGGAATTTATTTCCTTGTTTCATNGTGCCATAAAATCTATTTAACAACCTCTTAATATTGTTGCCAACCTTATAAAGTTAACTTAAAACTTCTGATTGGGTTTAATGCTATCTCGAGTGCCTTTTCTTTTCCCTCAGAAACACAGTACAACTACAAGAATTTTTATTACAGCAAAATGACCCAGGGTCTTCCATCTTTCTACAGTGCTCTGCACTTTCAGCGTAATGATACATGTTGCCGTACCAGTAACAAAAGGAAATCATAGGTATAGATTTAAAAATCAAATAAAAGAAAATAAAAATCATACTAGTTTTAACCAAAGTACATTTGGTCAGTGTAATTGACTACATCTGAAATTATAAAGTTGTTCTCAAATTTCAAGCAGATTCATGAGATAAGCTTGTGAAAAGTTTCTATTTGGCTTTCCCATCAAATTCTCGGGTTCATATGTTTGGGAGAGAGGTGGAAAATTTGCATTCCCAAGAAAGTGCTTTGGTCTTGTGGAAGTCCCATGGGTCCCTCTTTAAGAACACTGACAAATCTTGACAAACAGTGAAAAGATATCTCCAAGTAATTGGAAATAGTTTAAAGCAATAGTGCATTTGTAAGACATACCTTTTAAAGACAAGTTCAAAAAGAAAGAAAATACGTAAAATAAAAACTATCATGAAACACCCTGAAAACTGTTTTCATCTCCAACTAATGTCTCTCAGAAAGCCATGGCTGTAATACTGTTTATCTAAACTATTTTAAATTTTAGACATGAACACTGTATTCATATCATGTCACCACTGTTCTCCCTCTTTCAATTCCTCTAGTGCCCCCAATCGTTCTCTCTCTCAAATTCACAGGCTCATCTTCTTTATTATATACATCTATTATACATCTGTCCATCTATAGTCCACTGAGTCCCCTTAATGTTGCTTATATGGACATGTGTTTACAGCTGACTCCTTGGGGTTGGATAACCTATTGGGGGATTGTCACTGGAGAAAACTTATTCTCTCTCACCCAGTAGCCCTTGATTGCCTGTAGCACTTCATCTAAGGTGAGAACTATGAAATTTCCCCATCCACATTAGCATGCCAATAGATGTTCTCATTATGCTAGNCTTACTTAAGAAAGCATTTTATTGTTGAGATTTCATGTGTGCAGCTTCCCTGTCATGTCTAGAACACATTATTTCACAGAAGGCATCCTGGTCCTCTGGTTCTTACCATCTGTCTTCTTTCTCCTGCACCCTCCAGAATGTTCCCTGAGCCTCAAGTATGGGTGTTTCAATACAGTTCTTATCAGTTATAGTTGAGGACATCATTGTAATATGTTCTCGGCATTTTTACAAGTTGTGAACCTTTGTAATCATGTCAATTTGTTGCAAAAAGAAGATTCTTTGATGAATGGCCAGAGACGTGCTTATGTGATGTGTGAGTATCAGGATGTTTTTAAAAAGTTAGAAATTATATTGGCTTAGGAAAATGGCAGTACTAAGTTTATCTGTAGAGATTGTGACCTCTGTAGCCATGGGTAGTTGGCTATGTGTGCAGTACCAGGTATGAATTCCCTGATCCCAAGGGGGCTTTAAGTTGAATTAGACTTTGAGTTGAATTATCTTGGTTACTGCTAAGATAAAAGTGCCACTATTGCTCAATTGGGGGTATTTAGCCAGGTTGATCATCATTGTGCTTTGCAGGCTTTGCTTTTCTCCTTTGGCAACTTGCAATAACTGTCCTATGAAAACCAATCTTCATAGACAATACCTTAGNTCACAGACAATACCTTAGCTCAGTTCCTTCAAGGCCTGTGTCTGAAGAGTGTAGTGTCTTCAGCAGTCAGACTGGTCTTACCTTCAAGTTCTGGTGGACAACCAAGTGCAAATGACAATAACATATTATGTTGGAGGTCTCTTAGACTGCCCCGGAATGGATGTTTTGCATGCATGGCAACAGACTTTTTATTATATATTCATCTCCTGCTGAAATCACTATCATCCTACGTGTCATAGCTCTCTCTCCTCCTCTCCCTACCTCCCTCTCTCTCCTCTCTTTCCCCTCCTCTCTGCACGTGTGCATGCATACACACACACACACACACACACACACACACACACACACACACACACACACACACACAAAATACATTTTTATGTATAAAACTGTTTCCCTAAAAGAGGGAAGAGAGTTTGTAATTCACTTTTAAATTTGAAATGCCAAGCACAATAAAGAATGTAGGACATTTTGGCAGAATTTCCTTTTAATGTAACTTATTTAACTACAGTAGGCTCAAGCACTAAAAAGGGATGTTACTCACTGATTACAGGGATTCAGGAGAAGTACTTAACTTGAGAAAATAGAAATCATTCATCAATGGAACACCACTGTCAGTCATTGAAGTAGAGTGGGAGTGTGCCTTTACAGACAAAATTAGATTATTCTGCTTGAAATACCTTCATACAATCATATACATCACCAAATTCCAGGTTTAGTTCATACCTATTCAAGACTAATGTTAATAAGAAAGAAGAGGGAGAGAAGGAAGGAAAAATAAAGGGAAGGAGNGAAGGAAGAAGGAAGTAAGGAGAAAGAGGCAAAGAAGTTGTTTAATATCACTCTTGGCAGTGTGCTGGCTGACTGGTTTTGATCCCTAGAATATGTACAACGCTCCCTTTTGATTCTGCTATCTTTACCTTGAAGTTCACCCTTCATCTTAAACTTGCCAATTTAAAGAATAACTAAAGGCCACCTCCATATCAGCCCAATTCTCTTCTGTCATTTTTCTCTTACCATTTCAGAGATACTGAAGCAAAATGAAGTTAATAAATGCTAAGAAATGTAGCCATTCTTCTTTAATATACTTTCGATTCATGGAGTTTGCTAAGTGGGCTCTGATGTGATTAAGGCAGCTGAATAGTAATGTGGCTTCTCAGAGATTTCGTTTATTTGGTTGGTTTTGTGAGACATAGTCTCACAACACATTCCTGCCTATGTTGACCAAGATGTCCTTAAACTAAAATTATCTTACCTTTGTCTTCTGTGTGCTTGGATTACAGACCTGCACCAGCCATCCACATCCTTCTACCTTTAATCTCTTCCAGAGCACAGGGAAATGTTTGGATGACAGCTTCATCAGAGGGCTGCAGGCACTCCCTTCTTATGCATTCTGTGCAGCTGGGGAGGGAGACTGACAACTCATTTTCTAAGTAAGAGTAGAGTATTAGTTGTAATAGCTTTAAACCTGCACAGTCCTCTTAACTGAGCAAATTACACCTTGGAGGTCTTATAGCTGAACTGCTTTTAGTTCAGGTCTTGTCAGAGAATAATTCTCAAGGAGCAGAGAAGTGAGGTGAGGGATTGAATGAGTAGGGAAACGACACATCAATCACATAAAACTTCTTCTACTGGCATGGGCTTTAATCATCTAAGCAAAGATGGAAAGATGAGGCTAATGCTATGAAAGAAGGCTAGATTAGAGTAAGGTTTAAAATCCCATTCTCCAAATCTGAGGTTTATAGTGAATGGAACAAGATCCTAGAAAAATCCTAAAGGAGTTCCTAAATGGAATGCCTGGAGCCTCCTTGGGATAAATCTTAAAAGCACAGTATCAGGTACTAATTCATTTAGTAGTTAGTTTTCTTCCTCCTATTGTCTCCAAAAATACTAAGGGAAACATCTTTAGTGATTTTCAACTTATTGCCTGGAAGGAGAAGGGTGATTTTTATATTTAATGTTGACTTAGTCTAATTTAAAAAATAATTAGAAATACACTGACAAAGGATTTAACAGTATTAAATCTTTGTCACTTTAAAGATAGTTACTTGTCTTCAAATCGTAATGCCCAAATTTTATTTTAAAATCTTCTTGCTTGATTATAAATCAAACAAAAACACAGCTGGGTGGTGGAGGTGCAGGGTTGTAATCCCAACAGTCAAGAGGTAGAGGCAGGCTGATCTTTTAGTTGGAAGCCAATCTGTTCCAAAAAGTGTGTTCTAGGATTCCAGGGCTACCCAGAGAAACTCTGTATTAAAAAACTAAAACCAAACTAAAACAAAACAGAAAACAAACAAACAAAAACAATGTACTTTTTACCTTTTGGGTATCATTTTCTTTGGATGAAGTTGATAATGGAAAATGGCTTTTCATACCCTCAACATCTTTCTATCTTTTAAATGTGGCATGATAAGAGAAAGGTATAAGAGAAATGCAGATGCCTCTGATTAACTGTGAGAATATTAATCTGCTGTTTAGCTGTTCCATAACCTTCTTTGTAATTTGATATAAAATCTTCCATCCGATTTAGAGCAGTACTCTTCTCTAATCATTTTGCATGGGACTCAGCACTTCTAGGAGAACTACTCAGCTCCCTGCTCTTTCTTATTAGAAGTTTCTTGCCGTACTTCCCTGAGATGAAATATTCTCTTTGTCCATCCGGGTCACCAATCGTTTATTCGATGATACACCCTTATCCCCTGCCTACTTGATGCTACCTTTCTTGTAAATTTCTGTTTAAATCAGTGGAGGCCAACAAGAAAATAAAACATATGAGACAGAAGGAAGTGATCCATGAGTGGCTTTTGTTAGCGCCATCCTGAAGAAAAACACCAGGAGCTGAGCCAAGTCTTTCAGCAATTTAAAAGCATTTGAAATATTATTTTATATTTTCTGGGTGTTGAGGCTTTATTAGCTGGCATTTTACAAAGATGGACTTGGCTCTTCTTTGGAAGCAGGAGGACACTAGTTATGCCTAAGAGTTTGTGATACAAATTCACACTCCCTCCCAAGAACAGCTGCTCCCTTCTTTAAGTGTATTTATGTCTGAGGAGTATAATACAGGAGAAAACGTCCAACATCTGTTTTTTTATAGAGTGCCAGAGTGTGATACCTTACTACATGGGATGATGTTTAGAATATCTTAGAGAATTGTTAACATCCTTCCCAAATCTATTCCCTTCATAGAACCATCATGAGGAATTAAAAATTTAACTTGAATTAGTAGATAAAAGCATGACCATTAAAAATCTTTGAAGTGAGGAAAAACAAAGCAAATTACTTGGGTCTGTCATTTAAAAGAAGCTGATGCTTGATAGGAATGTCTTTCTGAAAATGTGTTGCTCTGATTGGTTGATAAATAAAGCTGTTTGGTCAATGGTGAGGCAAAATAAGGTTAGGCAGGACATTCAAACTAGGGGGAGAGAAGAAGAAAGCAGAGCTGGGCAGACGCCATTCTGCCATCTAGATGGCATGTAATGGCACACAGGTAAAGCCAATGGAACACGTGGCGACATAGATTTATAAAATGGGTTAATTTTAGATGTAAGAGCTAGCTAGTGAAAAGCCTGTCACAGACATAGTTTAAAAAGGATATAAGCCTCTGTGTGTTTACTTGGGTCTAAGTGGCTGTGGGAGCTGGGCGGGACCGGACAAACTTTCACCTACAGGTGCTCAAATGAATAATTGTGATAGAGTTAACTGTGACATCAAAGGTTCACACAAAGAAGATTGATTCTAGAGATATCATTATGAATGTTGATTTAAAAAAATATTTGCCACAATGAACATAATGGATAGAAAATGGATGAATCCTGGGTAAAAGGGATTCTAGCATGGTTGAGCAGGAAATCATACTGTCACTAATGAAATGACAACTAAAATTAGGGAGCATGTTACATGCACAGTTTCAAAGGGGACCAATGACTAGGCTGTAGATCATAGGCTCAATTTTATATNAGTTAAGTTCCAGCAGAAATACAGAGATTAAGAACACTTGTTCATAAGTTGACTCAGATATACGTTTGTGATTGAAAGGGTTAGGATAGAGTCAAGTCTTCAAACCAAATAAGACATTTTGAGATCACACAATGAATTCAGTCAAAACCATAGAAGCACAAAGAGACAGTAGAGCCAAGGATACAAATCTCAGTGACTAAGTATAGAAAACAGAAAGAAAAGGGAATCAATTGTCATTTGCTTTTCAGTAATCACATGAGTGGATCATCTGCCGTAACAAGACAGATTAGTACTTGTAATTTATTACGACCACTTTTTATTCCATTTATCTCATCTTAATAAAACTCACCACTATTTCAAATATAGTAATAGCTGTATGATTCTCTTTCAATGTGTTCATAAGACACTTACTCATAACCTTCCAATTATGTGCTAAGTTTTCAAAGGCACACAGCTTAATAAGACATGACTTTTGCCTTCCTGAGACATCCTCTGCNGAGTGCTCAAACATTTTACTATGGCATATAGTTATTTAGCACAGTAATCTTTCCAAAGAATTGCAATTTAATTCCCAAGGGGATGGGGAATAGCTTGGTTAGTAAAGTGCCTGCCTGAGTTTGAACTCCTAGGACACATAGATTTGTTGTTATTGTTGTTTGCTTGTTTGTTTGTTTTTACCAGAGGCTGTAGTTAAGCACCTGTAACCCTAGCTCTGGGAAGATACAGACAGAGGATACCTGGGGCATGCAATTAGAAAGTTCTGCCCAGCCCATGAGCTCTAAAGAGGGAATCTATTTCAAGAAAATAGGGTTATAATTACAGAGGAAGACATTAAACATCAACCTCTGGCCCCTTTCATGTGCACAAACATACATATATATATACATATATATATATATATATGTCAATATATATGTTAATATGTTAATAAGAATAATTTACCACTGAATAGGGCCTTTTAACCTTTTGGTAAATGGACTTTTGTAACACAAATTGCTAAACAGTCTTATTAATAAAAATCCAGGAGCCAGATATTGGGGTGAAAANTGAGAGATTAGAGGAATAGAACAAACCAAGCCACAAGTTCTTACTGTTAGGAAATCCTCAGCCCAAGAGAGAGCTACTTCCTGTATACTCATGCCTATATACCTTTCTGTGCTCTGCCATCTTATTTCCTCTCTCTGCCCAGCTACATCACTTCCTCTTTCTGCCCAGCTCTATCACTTCCTGTCTGTCTCTATACAGACCTCCAGACCTCTATGGTTAACTAGTCCTGGGATTAAAAGCATGTGCCACTATGTCTGGCTCTGTTCCCAGTGTAACCTTGAACTCACAGAGATCTGGATATATCTCTGCCTCCTGAAGGCTAGGATTAAAAGCGTGTGCTACCACTGTCTGACCTCTGTATTTAATATAATGGCTGGCTTTATCCTCTGATCTCCAGACAAGCTTTGTTTGTTAGAGCACAAATAAAATGTCACCACAGACTTTGGATTTATCATCTTTTTTTATATCCATAAATGTCTCCTTAAGAAAGATAGGCAACTGTTTCTTCCCCATGGTTCTTCTGATCTATCAAAATGGCAAGTATATCTTACCATTTCTTATTAGGGTTGTCGGCAGAGCAATGTGTCAATGATGGAAGAGTCTGATGAAATTCTATCTGTTCTTTGGAAACATTGAAAACTTGTGTCTCTGCTACAAATTTTCAATTCTGGATAAAGACCAAGCCTTTTCCTCAAATCTGGTTATGAGACATGCATGTTTTTAATTTTGTAGTTCCAAAATTATATGGTAAGAGGAGTAGAGCTCAATGGTAGAATTCTCACTTAGCATACAATATTCTTGGTCCTTGAGCCCATCTTCATTAAGTGTGTGTGTGTGTGTGTGTGTGTGTGTGTGTGTGTAATAAAAGTCATACTATTTCATAAATGCAACCATAATTACCACTACAGAGGCAACTATCGTTAAGAGTTTGATCTTTGATGTATCTATGGTTAGACATTTTTATCTACATATGCTATATATCTATTTTTTCTCATTTATAAAGCACTGTTGTAAAATNAGAAAACTATTCAACAGTGTTTTTCTGTATTTTCTTTCCATAAAATCAAATAAAAAACATAGGAAAACAATGAAGAAAATATCCATAGCGCAATGCAAACTCATTATCTCTGCAGAAAAGTTACTCATGGCATTGGTAGTAATGAGTTGGATGGTTTTGTGTGGTTGGTGTGCTGATCAGCTNTGCAGTTGGCAACAAAGTGGTAGAAACACCAAACAAGTTGAGTGATGAAATCATAATCCATGAGGATCTATCAGGTGCTCATAGTAAGCTAAATAAGGATGAAGTTTAAAAGGAACAAATATATATTTCCATTCTTTACTGTAAAATTCTTAATATATGATATGAAATATGATTTGACAGAAAGTTCACACAAGGTAAAAACTAATAAGCAGGAGGAATGTATAATGTGGCTGATATAAGCACTAATGTAATATTGAAGTATTTTAGTACATATGCTCTGATGAAACTTGGAAGATGACAGTCCATTTTGCTCTAAATTGAAGCAGTCAACCATAGCATTTGTTCAGATCTCTGCTCTATAACTTAAGAAAGATATTTCAAATGACTGCAATTAAATTGAAAATGCTCATGACGTCAGATTCTCAAGATGTAACTTACAGAGGAAAGTTGAGGACATTAAAACCATTTAGCCAGGACACAAGAAAACTGAAACTTTGACAGCTGTGGACAGATTTATAAAGAAATTTGAGGTGTAGTCATACACTTGCTTTTTGTTCCATGAAAGCAAGTTTAGGACCAAAAGGGGCTAGATACAGAAATAAAAATTAGGAACCAACAAGATGAATTTGCCTCAATTTGTCACAGCATATAAAATAATATACATTAACATTTAAAGGTATGACAAAACATGATAGCCTGCTTGAGTGTGTTTCAAATGACTAGAATTAACCATTTGGTATTGAGTAACCAATTGGTGTGCACTTGCCTGGGGAAGACTATTCCTCCTGCTCTCAGCTCTCCTAAGTTTATTGTAGTTTTTTGTGTGGGGTGAGGCCTCCTGGGATCCCTCTCCTCCCCTGGATCATAGTCAGTGGTAGTATTTCTATTATTAGTGTCCTTGTTCAGCTCATTATTAGACAGTTATGTCATTGAGAATTTATGTGTGCAGCTTCTCACATGATTAGGAGACACAATCTCACCATAAATGACTATGTATTTAGGAATATATATATGTATGTATATATATATATAAATGCATATATATGTAACAACAATTAATGGAAAAGAGGTCATGAATTTGACAATGAGCAAGAAGGAGTTTACAAGAGTGCCAGGAGGAAGGAGGAAAGGGAAGAGGGAAGCCTTCTATACACACCCCTTGCTCATTTTCAAATTCATAGCCCCCTTTTCATCAATTGTTTTTATGATATACATACATATATATTTATAATACATATATATAAATGGATTTTTAAAATAAAAGAATTATTTTTAAGGTTAAGAATTTTCATTCTCTGGAGCTGCCAAAACAAAGAAACAAACTGACAGTCACATGGCCACATAACAATGTACTTTTATTTTCTTCAAACAATATCATATCTTCACATTTGCATGACTTCTGTCTCTGCACTTTGATTTAAATATTTATCTGTCTCCTCATTTCTAGACAGATAATTGTAACATTCTCTTTGTAGGCTGCCAGTGGTTTTCAACCAGAGACAATTTTGTCCCTGTCTCAGGAACACCTGGAGAAGTCTAGAGATATTGACTTTTTGGTACAAGTGGGCAAGGTGCTACTGACCTCTAGTGGGTAGAGGCCAGGAATGATGCAAAATGAAACAAAACAAAAAGGACCAAACAAACAAAAAACAAAACAAAACAAACAACAACAACAAAAAAAACTCACTACGAACAAGGAACCCTTCCACAAGAACCCAGACCAGTGTGAGGAGAGCCATGGCTGAGAAACAACCCAAGGCCTTTAAGAAATCAACCCTGTTCTATCTATCGCAACAGTTAGTAATCCCAGTCCAACAGACCTGAAATTTAGAGCTGCCTCTTCTCTACCCAGAATCTCCCTTAATCCCAAGCATCTGGGCCGGAGGCTTAGCTCAACAGAGAAAGCTCATAGGTAGAATGCCTGCCTAGAACACACAAGACTCTGGCTTTCATTCCCAGTGCTACAAGAAACAATGTGGTGGTTCATGCTTGTAATTCCAACACTCTCAAGGTGGAGGTAGAGAAATCAGAAATTCTAGATCATCCTCATCTACATAGTGAGTCCCAAGCCAGCCTTTATTTCAAAATATAAGTCAGATTAAATTAAAAAAAACTCCCAAGCATCCTACCATAAAGCTAAGGTACTGTCTATTTTTAAAACTACCACATCATTAATTGCTCAGTCATATGAGCAAAAAGAAAGAAAAAAAAGCATCTTCAGCTTTCTTCTAATTTCAAATCTTGTGGATCTACTTTTCTTGTTTGTTTTTGCTTTTTTGATCAACTTCTTAGTTGGTTTTCTGAATGCCTTTCCCCCTTTCTATCATCATCTTCACTGACAGGACTTGCACGCAATGGCACAGAAAGATTCTTTTCTATTTCATCCATATCATTGTTGCCAGTAACATTTTTCTAAATCACAAAAGTACCTGCTTCTTTGACTCTGTAGGTACCACAGAGAAGCCCCTTTGTCCATTGAGTGCTGGGCCATGTGGTACATGCCTGGAATCTCAGAATTCCATCATTTGTGATGGTGGCAGAATGATCACAAGTTCAAGGTCAACTATGAAAACAGATTGAACTTGTCTGAACAAACAAACAAAAGCCTAAAAATCAAAATACAAGCAAAAAACGTTTGAAATTTCCTGTTGACTTGTCGAGTTCCAAGTATTTTCAAGTATTTTCACCCCAAGTTCTCTGGGCAGTTACACGCTGCATCACTGTGTCTATCTCTTGGGTGCTAAACTGTAATGAAGATGTTTAGATATGAAATATGAATTTTAAAATGTTACCATGGAATGTGCTTAGGTGTGTACAGCAATGAAACATATGAACAGTACACAGATCTCAAAATTGCTTTTAGTAAGGTAGAAAAGTAAGCCTGTGGTCAAGCCAACGTAGCCGAGCCTTTTCTATTTGCCTTTGGAATTTGAAGCNATTTGTCCTGTCACACANGCATGCACTCAGTCTCTTCCACATCTAAACTGAATTCTTCCTGCAGAGAGTATGCTGGCCAAGAGCAGAGCCAGGTGTTCCAGGGAAGTGCATATGGGGTTCCAGCCAAATATCCACAAAGCAGAGAGTTCTGTAAATAATGGAGTTTACTAGGATGGCAAAAGTCTTCTTGCAGGTGCAAGATCGTGGATGTTGTTGTATAAATTAAGTTGCCAGCTCAGTTCACACTGAGTTCTCAGCTTACTGAAGTTCTGTACTCTGAAATGTCTTTGCTTCAACCTGGTGCATGTGTAGGATAGAGTAAGAAATCATAAAAGGGTAAATAAAATAAAATTAAAATTGAGGGAACAAAGGAGTTAAACATCCTTCTCCTTCATGAAAAGAGCTTTATTCCTGCCATCAGCAGTATGTTTAGTTTTCTTTTATTTGGATTTTAATACCTTAAAATTAGTTGNCATGCACATGTTACTGCTATTCGCTGTGGTAAATAAACTTCTGAAATGCAGCCCAGGTATCAGTTCCTCAATCTGTGTCATTACTGCAGCTTTAAAAACATCCTGAAGTCTTACTGCCTAAAGCTCTTTCATTCCTGTCAACTTTATGCATTGTGTATTTATCTTTATAATAAATCAGATCTGATATAAATTAATACCTTATCAGACATTAAGAAACTATTGCACAAAATACAGTTCTGGAGCATTTCATTCCCTGCCTGCCATACAGGAAATTTCCTCCTCAACAATCTCTTCATAATAAAAACCAGATCAGTAATTGATCTGTTTAAGTAGTGTTTTAGGCTAAATTAAACAGAGCAATTTCTCAGGCTCCACAGAATGCTTATCAGCACACAATGAATTTAAAAAACTAGCAGACTCATTTTAGAGCATCAATTCTCACATCTAATCCNNTTATATAAACCTAGATATTTCATTCTTCCCAATGTTGTGCAGCATCCTTTCAGACTTGCAGCCTTTTCATGCCTCACATGAGAGCTCAATGCACCATCTCTTTGTCCATTTGTGATTTGCCCAATTTTGATTTATATACAAACATAAGCTAGGACCAAGCTCCACTTTAAATTTTCAGACACATTTAAGGATGCAAAATGAACCATATATATGTGTATATGTATATATATATATACATATATATTATATATACAAAAGTGGAAATATATATTTTAAAATTTAATGTTTAGTAGTTGAAGAGGTGATACAACAGTTTAAGAGCTTTAACTGCTCTTGCAGAGGACGACTCCAGTTCTCTTCCTAGCACTTACATGGTAGCCTACTGTGATCTGTAACTTTAGTTCCAGGGGATCCATCAATGTCTTCTAACCTCCATGGACTCCTAAAGAAATTTGGTCACATACATATATACACTCAAGCACATACACCATTAGAAATGAGTAAATAATTTTTAAAATGTAATAATAAATATTAAAACATATTTCAATGATTAAGACAGGAACGTCAGGCCTGACAGTGGTGGTGCACACCTTTAATCNCAGAACTTGGGAGTCAGAGGCAGGTGAATCTCTGAGTTCCAGCCTAGCCTGGTAAGTTTCAGGACAACCAGGGAAACAGAGAGACCCTCATCTTAAAAAAAAATGACATGAAAATCATGAATACATTTCAAATCAATGTATCACAATGAATTGTTGTCAATTGTTGTTTTAATAAATTGGTGCACCTGTAAAAAATTTGTAAAGATCTATATGGATTCTAATTTACTCTATGAATTCACTGTAACTATTTTATANCCAATCTAACATCCTTTATTTGAAAGCACCATGTAATTAGCTTCTTTTGACATTGTTCAAAAGATTCTCTGTAGAAAGTGGCAATCAATTATAGTCTATAAAACTTAAAACTTTAAAAAATCCATAATTTTGCCACAATAGAAGATGAGTTAGAAACTAAGAAAATCCAGAAGGAACCATGGAATTCTTGCTATAGGGAGCCACATAAAAACACGTACAGGGGAATCAGCATAGAAGATGTCAATTCNAAGGAAAGAAACAGAGCAAAATTTCTCAACCACAGGGTTGAAGAGCTTTTTTATGCAGAAAAAGTCATCACTTAAGAGTCAGTTGACACGATCGCCTTAAATATCAGGGTGTNCGTTGTGTTAAGGTCAAATGTCANTGTCAGCCATCATCTATAATTATTTTAGACCTTATTTATTCATTTATCTAACTTTATATCTGCTCCTGTGACATGCATGCAAGTGTGCAAATGTGTTTGCATATGTGAATACACTGTAGGCATGTGTGTGTGTACATGGGAAGCCAAAGGATGATGACAGATGCCTTCCTCACTGTTTCCTGCTGTGTATTTACTCAAGCAGGGTCTCTCAGTGAAGCAGACCTCATGGATTTTTACTGTATCTAACATGCTGGCTATGGGGAATCCTTTGTTTACCCCTCTCCTGCTCCAACAGAAGACTAGAATTATGATGTCTTTACATTGGATNCTGGGAATCCAAACTCTGGCCCTCACACTTCAGGGACAAGCNTTTTATCCACTGAGCCATCTCCCCAGCTCTGCTACTCACCGCATTATATATAATATAATATAATATATTAAATAGCTTTATGCCAATTTTGAAAAAAATTATGTTTTATTAGATTCTCCTTCTCTCACATCTCTCCCTCTTTCCTGTCATCCCTGATTCTCCAATGTAGTCTCTTTTTCCACTTTCATAACTCATGTGGCCTCTTGCCCACCCCAGCACTGATACTTTATTTCTCCAGAAGGAGTCTCTCAAGGGACCTGGAACTAGATGATTGGCTGGATTGCCTGTTCAGCAGGTGCTAGGAATCTACTGTTTCCACCATTCCAGTGCTAAGCCCACAGGCACAAGGCACCTCAATCAGCCTTTTATGCAGCTGCTGGGGTTGCAATGTCAGGTCCTCATGGTTGCATGGCAAGCACTTCACTCACTAAATCATCTTCCCAGTTCCAGAAAATGTTACTTTTGAAATTTTGAAATTACAGTGTATGTATAATATTACTTACACTAGAATTATTTCTATGATTTAATGCACAGCAAGTAGATGATGTTGCTGATGTTACTTGAGGCTGGAAATCCTTCAAGGTCAAAGGTGACTCTTCTTGTTACTTACGATCCCCACTACTTGGTACTTAACCCTGTACCAATATCTCTGAAAAGCAATGTGTCCATACAAAATCATACTGTGGTCAGGTGGTGGTGTCTCACACCTTTAATCCCAGCACTTGGGAGGCAGAGGCAGCGGTTCTCTGTGAGTTCCTAGCCTGGTCTACTGAGCAAGTTCCAGGACAGGCTCCAAAGCTACACAGAGAAACCCTGTCTCAAAAACAAGACAAAACAAACAACAACAAAAACATACTATGAACTTGCTTCTTGGGTATTTAACTGTTATTTGTTTGTTTGTTCCTGAAGGTATCTGGTTAAAGGTAGAAGGTGAACAGACATGTGAAGAAAGTCAAGAAAAAAATTAACTTAAAAAAATAGTCAATTTGGATAAATCATAAAGCCAAGGAAAACTTATTTAAAAGTTACAAATAAGGTATAACAGGTTAAGAAGCCCTTCCTGAAGCTCTCTGTGGTAAAGCAGGGAAGGACCTGCGCAGAGGCAGAATTCTCAAGATTGGCATATGCATAGGTTGTCTGTAATATTTCTAGTTTCAATTAAACATTCTAACATCTAATTAGTCAACTTCTCTTAATCTCCACATAGATGAGGGTATTTTAGGATATGTTTTAACCAAGAGTTTCACAGTAAAGGTGTAGTTGGAGGTGGATTAACAGAGAAGTTGAACACAGACCCTTTGAAAATGTTTTAAGAGTTGGGGAAATGGTCCCACATGTAGAAACACTTGCCACCAAGTCGGACAATCTGACTTCAATCTCACAGTAAAAGGAGAGAACTGAATGTCAAACACAATCCATATATGCTTACATTCATATACACACACCCCACATCACACATGCACACACACACACACACACACACACACACACACACAAACACACACACCCACACCATGCACACGCACACAGCAACATATAAAATATAATGCAATAAAATAAAGAAATGCTTTGAAATTGTGGAGATTGCTTGAATTTCATTCTAAATAACACATCCAAGCTATTCTTCAACTCTCTATATTCCAAGATTGTGTGTTAAGATCAATTTCAATGCTACTACTATAAGAATTTAAAGGTCATATTTAACCAGAACATGCTTTTTACAATAAACTAGAAATATCACTTTCTTATTAGGAAATGCATTAAACTGCCCCAACTTTATTGTTCAATAACACATCTACAACTATTAGTAGGCCACTTGAAATACGTTAAATTAAGTTATGCCACCTAATTTAATATCTTCACTAATAATATATAAATGTCAGAAAGTTTGTAAGTCTTAAAATACACATTTTGGACGATATTAATTTTTAGTATTACGAGTATTTTCATCAATACATTTTTCCTTATGGAAAGAAGTTAAGAAAGATCTTGCTGTATACTTTGCTTTATAGACCAGGGTGCACTCAATTTAGAGGGATCCTCCACATCTACGTCATAAGTACAGCTATTGCAGGGGTGCACCACAATGCAGGTATCTTCTGTGTATTATTTAGAGCAAGATCCAACATGTACATGCCAAAACAAAAAACAAAAAGTTAACCTCAAAGGAGTGGTATCATTTTACTTAAAAAGAGTAGTCTTTTTTTTTTTTTGTCTACCAAAGAGAACTTTCTTGAAAGTATAATAAGATGTTTATAGCAAGGACTAAAAATGATGATATGGACTAAAAAAAGCAATTAATTTTTAAAAATTATCAGTAAGGCATCATCTTTAAATGGCACAGCCTGCCCTTACTTACTTATCCTGAGAAATTCAACAATATAACAGACAAGCACAGGTTCATCAATTGCTGTCCAGAGTGAAATCCTAGAAGATTATTAGGAAATGCAGAGAAGGAAGGAACTAATCCTGTAACACCTTGCTTTTTAAAATGTTAAGGATTATCTCTGTGGTAGAGTGTTTTTCCAGCACACAAAAAGTCCTAGTTTCTAATCACAAACTGACACTAGTTGTGTTAGTTTAGATAATGAGAAAATGTACATTGGTTATGGTACACAAGCACAGAAGAGTCCATTTATTTTCATAAATTTGCTATTTCCACTACATCCTACCTTCAAAAACCTTTACTGTTTGCCAAGTGCTTAGTTATCTTACTATATTTTTTTTATTTATTGCAAGTTTATGTTTTAAATAACCTGAGAAAATGAAGCCTTCAAGTCTTGAGTGTTTTGCTTTATTTTGACATTAACAAGCTCTAATCTTCCAGGATAGCTCTATATTTGTTGATTTGAGATTAGATCTCACACTGCTACCCACCCAGGCTAAACTGGCCCTCATTATGTAGCCTAGACTGGCCTCAAACTCAATGCAATCCTCCTGCCTCAGTCTTCCAGGTGTTAAGATTGCAGAAGTGTGCTATCAATCTGTCTTTGTGTCTTTACTTTCAACAAATATATGGTAAGTGACAGATTTCCGTGTCTCTTAAAACTTTTCATTCTCCTTTCAGTCTCATTTCCTAGTCATCTATCTTTGTTTATTTTGATTATCAATGCAGCATATAGGCAGAATCATGAATGGTACTTGTCATAAACAAAAACAACGATCCACCTCAGATACTGAATCCGAATTTTCTGGATTCATCTCTGGGGAAGCAGATTATAACCAACATTCTCTGAGCTTGCTGCATGTCTAGGAATTGACAGGCTCTATTAAGGAATGTATGGGATAGTTTCAACCTCAATGCTGTCACTGAGTAGTAGTAGAGATTCTTTGGGTCTTTCTAAGTATTATTGAAATTAATCATCACAAAAGGCCTATGCAGTAAGTACCACTCTTGACTTTACACACAAGGAAACTGAGGGTTAAAGCAATACCATGCCTAGCNATGAGCATTGCCACCATGCTATGAGAACTATACAGCAGGATACAAAAGATAAAGCACTCAAGAGCTAGACTTACCTTTGAATACTGTCAGTGTCACTAAAATGACTTGATTTCGTCATTGAATTACTTTGAGCAGCAGTTAATCACAGAAAAGTGGTGATTATAGTGCTGAATTTTGTAAGTCATAACATACAACGATCATTCAAGAAGTATTGGTCCATTCCTGTCTTCAATTTTACCTTTATGGTATTATTCCCCATTTTAAAATTCTTTCTGTGGCCTGTTTATTTTTGACTAGAAGTGCATCTCCGCTTTTAACAATCTTATTAATGGATGTAAATTAGCAACTTAAGGTGATTATTTAAGAGGCACATCTATTACATAAATCACCACATCAAGCCTGCTCAAATATGCTAAAATCAGAAACAATGGAATTTCAAATTAGAAGCATATTAGACAAAAGCAAAATTCTTAAGCAAAATGATACAACAATTTAGTACAGTACTTTTTGGGTAAAAGAAATAATATGTTTTGAAGATTATGATAACAGAAACACAGCATGCTATGCTATAAAATTTACTTGGAATCCATATTGTGTACTTCTGTACATATCCATATGTATTTGCGTATAATTGTGTCTAAATTTGTGGAGAGGAAATGTCACAGTACTATTGGTAGTTGAAGGTTTATGAGCAATACTATCCCTTCATGGCAGATCATAGGTGTTTGGCATATTTTCTTAAAAATGCAGTTTTGAGAAAAAATAAACATTACACAAAGTAAATGCAATTAAAAAAAAACCTGCTGTAAACTACTAAAATGAACCACACTACCTTTTTCTTCTTTCTCTGCCTGAGACCCAATAAGAACATATTTCTCATTAAGGAAGGGTCTCTTTTGTGTCTAATATGCCCAGTGCTTGAGTTGTTCAATGACAGATAAAGATCCCCTCAAGCTGTGTACATGAGACAGTTTAGCCTGACCATATATGGTTTGCATGGAAATTCTTCAAATAAAATATCTGCAACAGAAGGCTCTGAAATCAGGGAACAAATTGTTTTTCACTGTGTGGGGGTTAGTTTTCCATTTACATGAGAACAAGTTTTCCCCAGATGAAAGCAAAGCAGCCCATTCCTGCCCCTCGCCCTTGTTTACTCTATCCCATGTACGGATCTACATATCTCATTGTCATTTTTCTCTCTGTGACCTTGGGAATCAACTGGACCTACGGGTGCTTTTATTTTTAATAGCTAGTGGAATGCTGATATTGCAGATCTGACAAGATTTTTTTATTGTTTTAAAGACTAGCTCAGTAACGAATTAAAATCTAATGAGTAAATCCTCAGTGTATTACCCAAATAATATTTATATGACATTAAGTCAAATGCTGCCTTTACTGACATCAGAACATGTAAACAGACAAAAGACCATTTCATTAATACTTCAGTCAAGACACAGACACTGAGCAATGTTGGACAATATTCAGCCCTGCCTCTAATCTGGGAAGGAGAGAGCAGGCAGAACTTCAGGTGGTAAGTGTGAGAGCGAGGGGGAGAATTAGAGTCAAGGGGAATGGAAAGAAAGGTGCTAAATGCATTCTAGAGAGCTAGGGCAGAGGAACCTCAGGGAAGCAACACTTCAGCCCAGATCTGAGGAATGAGTAGGAACTAGCCAGCGAGCTGGGCAGGAACAACAATCAGTTGGCATTTGCTCCCTGATGCTCTGTGCTGGATCTCAGGAGCTGCCAACACTAACTTCATGCCAGGTGACAAATGATCTGAGTGCCCACAGCTGCAGCTGCGGATTGATATGCTCTCCCTCCCACTTCNATTGTTAATGAGTCCGAGACTTGAGAAAATACATCTTAGGAACCAAAATCTCTCCTGTTAGTCTTTGGTCCACAGATACCAGAGAAGCATCTACATCCTGCTAGGAATACAGCTGAAGACCTCTTCCCTACCTCTAGCTCTTGCTAAAAGGAGTAATTGGCTGTTCCTAACTCATCTTTATACATCTTATGGCATGCTTACAAACATGTATATTATAAGAAATTACTGATTTTTTTTCTAGAAAGAGCTCAAAAGCATTCAAAGTCTTCAAAGTCTCTCTGTAATTAATTCTTTTTTTTTTTAACTGAAGGTGCTCTAACATATACAAGGTGCATTCTGATTACTGTAATCCTCCACCATTCCTAATCTCCCTCCACCACCACTAGTCCCTCTCCTTTCTACAATTTTCTTTTAAACATTCATATATGTTTTTTTCCTTGAGACCCACTGAGCCGAGGCATGTGTGACTTAAGTTTGAAACTATGCGTCATCTCCAACTGCATATGATTCTTATTGCTACAAATTCTTCTCATTTTTCTAAATATTAGAAGTTCTGACTTGGGACCATCCTAACCTGAGCTTATATAAAATTCCAGAGAATGTGGTAGAAGATGCCTATCCCAGATCTAAATAGGTTTATGGAGTCAAGATCCATTTCATGTTATGTTTAAAGAGCTGCTTAATTTCACAAATTAATTAATAACAAGGAAATGTCTCCTTCTTCTGAGACTTATCAAATGCAAAGTTTCCCTAAACAGTCATTGGAGTAACTTCCACTTTGTCCATTAGAACATACTGCTGTTTGATTACACCCTACACCCATATATTTTAATTTGTATGAGAAATAATGAGGTAATCTTTATTTGATTTTCATAAAGTAAGTAAACTTTTGTGGCTGCCAGTATGTGTCATACATCAGGCAAAGCCAAAAGAAGCATTGAGTTTGCTTTCTGCCTTTGTGGAGTTTATAGCACAGTCAGAGAGGCTAAAGAAAAATCATGTTAAAGTGATTCAGTGGCACTAAATGCAGAAAATAGTGACACTGGGATACACAGAGAGAGAGAAGCATTTTCTGTTCACGGTGAAAGAAGACTGCAGCATGGTACCAGGGACAGGAAAACTTTCAGTATTCTTGCATTTGCTTTGTTCATTTGTTTTTGTAGTTGTGCATTTTTTCAATATAAAGCAAAGGCTCAGTTGTGTTGCAGAACATTGTTCTTCTTCCAAATGCTAGGTTTTATAGAATTATATGATCTTCTGAAAGAAACTTTTAAAAACTCAAAGAATCTTGTCAATGCCATTATATTATACAAAGGAAAAAGGTTGTTTGTAGTGTTTTAAGCCAAGCACGAGGGAGAAAATTCACAGTATATACTGTATTGCCTTTCTCCCAAGCTGAATACCCAGCACTATTAGCACAAGATAGCTTTCCTCATGAATTTGGCTTCAGGGTATGCCATAACCAGGCCTGAGAGTCAGTGAAAGGGCTGAAATGTCTTCCTACTTCATCTCACACAGCTGTAGATAAAGCATGAACAGCAGGTCCAGCATTTGGAAACATGAGTCGTGGAAATGTGTCATATTGACATTGACAGGGGTAAAAACCAGACTCTGTACAGATTCTCTCAGAGTGAAACTGAAATTCTGTACTTGCTTTGACTGGCGTATATATACTCCACTGACACTCAGGTTTTAATCTTAGAAACTCCATCCTTGTGTATTTCTAGATAAGTAAGAGGAAAGTAAATTAAGACTATAAATTATCTTTATAGAGGAAAGTTCTCTCTTGTGCAACAGGGCCAACTCTAGATATATTTTTCTAAAGTTGTTGCCTCACTATTAATGGTAATTAGGCATTTTTGTTTATAGTATTATATGCATTCACTTATTGCTATCGAGTGATTCTCATGCATGAATTCCTGTAGTTTTCTCCTTCTTGTTGGATGTCATCATCTCAAGTAACAAAACCTATACTTATTCCCTAGATTTCTCATACTTGTGTTCTTGTCCATACAAGGCACAGATATCATTAATATCCTGGGGAAGAAAAGAGAATGCCTCTTGAGATCAGGGGATGTAACCCCAATCATGCTGTTCAACATTTCAAAATACCATGGAAGCAAACAGCTAAAGGTCTCTGAACTGATCAGTTTATATCACAGGAATGTATTTATTATTATTATTATTATTATTATTATTATTATTATTATTATTATTATTTTAGAGAGTTCATCTTAAACTAAGTCATACACAACCCAATATATTGAAGTGTTCTCATAAGTAGGGAAACATTTTAGTATACAAAATATTCCTGTAATTCTCAACCTTCTTCCCTGTACTTATCTCATTAACTAGTGTCCTACCCCACTATGGCTTTGGGAGAGATATGAAGTTGAACTGATAAGTTATCCCTGAACAATCATATAGTTTACAATTATCTTCACAGCATTAAAAAAAAAAACCTGAAGACTAATCTAGTAAAAAAAAAAAGGAAGTTAAAGTGGGATAAAATTCCACATTAGTTATGGTGATTCTAGGAAACCTGTTTGGTATCATCTGGGCCAGGAGTCTATTTTAATGAATCAATAATTCTAAAGACATGGAAGTTGGAGGATGTATTTCTTATGTGAGTATCAAGAATAAAGGGAAATGTTCGAGTTCTTACAGTACTCCATTTTACCATTCATTCACTATATTGTTCTCCTTTCAATTGTTCCGTAGAGAGACATTTTTTTCAGACAATTTCTAATACATGAGCATATAACATTGATAAACAATGAAGATTGATGGAAATTATGTCTTGATATGATGAAAAAAACTTAAATAAAACATAATTTCCTGAACCTTCTTTCCAGTTCTTACTGTCATGTACCACATTAAACCATTATGAGACTACTGAATATTTATGTTGTTTATTGTATTGGGGTGAACTAATACCAACCCCCCCAAAACAGCCTGTGGCATTTAAAACCAATTTAGTACTCCCCAACTAGTTCCAGTTCATCACTGCCATGGAAGATGTGTCCAGTATAATCTAAGTGCCTAGCTGGAGTGTCTTTCTAGGGCTTCATCACTCCTACCCAAATCCTGCTTCCCATGGCTTCCTTAAGAAGAGGTATTTCTTTATGAAATGTCTCATCAGACATTTCAATTCCCCCAACCCAGGTATTTTACTCTACTAAAAGTCTATATACCATNCTCTTGGCCACTTTCTACTAGCATTTAATTTTTGTTTGGGTTTTATTGTGNATTCCTATTCTTAAACGTGCCCAAATTAGTGATTTAATTGGCAACCCTTTGAGGGCAGTATCAAAAGTTTCTAATCTGTCATAGCATCTTATACTTTGTCTCATACACATTCTTGCCTATGTATCTCTCAGTTTACATCTAGAAGGTCAAATGGTGATACTTTTTAAATAGCAAAGTACAAAATTCAGTTGCTGCTCAAGCTTCTCAGGGCATCAATAGGAAGGTAAATGTATTCTGACATCAGTGTTAGAGTAATGACAATAANTAAGTCTCGGTCTCACTTGTTCCCATGTATTTCTGAACCTTAGAGTCCTTCAGTTTTCTAGTTTGTCACATAAACTTGCTCATTCTTAGAACTGTCACGAATATCACATATAACCCTGGATGGAAAGAATCCATATTTATAGGTCTATGCATCATGTCCCATATAATCACCTCAGAAAATAGTTTACACTCGGTACATAAAGCAATCTTTTCTCAGAATTTAAAAGCACAGAAAACTAAAGGCACAGCTGAATGAATGAAGCATGTACAATTTAAAATACAGCAGCAAAGCAAGTAAAGCCTTTTCATTCACATTTAATTCCTGATCAGTGTTTGACCTGCTTTCTAAGTTATCTAGGCAGAAATACAGTGTGAAAGTACAAATGTCCAGCCATGTGCAGTACCTGCACAGTGGCAACTTGGAATCTGGATCACATATATGTTAGTGGGTACACAAACACGACACATCTTCTCAAGGGACATTAAACCTTACAGAATGTTCATACATGTATATATTATTCATGGTATTTTCACAGGTACACAATGCTCTTGCTGGAACACAACTATGAAAATATTGATGTTTTACAGGTGTGGTTAAGTCCACATCTGCAAATAGAAATATTTCAATGCCTAATCCAGAGTAGTGAAATATTCTTTTCCATTGTGTTTTAAAAGTCATATTTGGTTTAAAAAAAAAAACTATACAGCAATACAATTTAGGTTTATTTCTTTTTCTAAAAGAATATTCAGTAAAGTATTTTAGTCTCATTATCATGTGGTTGCTTACACTGTAACTCATGTTCTTTTCTTCCTCAATAAACATTTTTTTTTAATTTTTCATTGTATCACTCTTAGGGGAAAAAGAATGAAACCTTGTGACCCCAACAAGCTCCCATGATCTTAGTGAAAATGAAATGGATATATACATATAGGCACAATTCAGGACACAGAACATTTGATACACAAAGAATGATCAGACCAGTTCATACCCAGCACAGTTCCATTGAGTAGTTTCTGTTGCACATATCGGCTCCTCTGCCCCACGATCAGCGCTGCTTTGAAATACTACAAAGCAATCTACACTCCGCGTGCCTCCTGCTCAAGTTCTTTACGTTCTCAGAAATGGAAAGACTTGTACAGTGAGTGATGCCTTGCCGCCGCGTTCCACCAGAGACTCCCCAAATCCATCTCTGAGCTGAGCCGGGTGAAGCCCAGACGCTCCAAGCTTCATTCTCAGCAGCGGGCAACTGGCCACTCTCTGGGCTGAGAATGGACTCTAGCTCGCCATCTGGAGGCAGCTCCACACAGCTGCAGCGAATTTTTAACAACTGTGGGTGGAAAAGAATGTCAGCAAATTCTTTGTTAAATAAGCAGCATACTGTTTTATTTACACACTCTGCAGATACGGAAAAAGTAAGAAATAAAGGAAGG